>PVKB01006834.1:0-50650 GCA_004027205.1 Ctenodactylus gundi
CCCGGCACACGGTGAGCACCAGGCACAGACACCCCACGGCCCAGCACACGGTGAGCACCAGGCACAGACACCCCACGGCCCCGGCACACGGTGAGCACCAGGCACAGACACCCCACGGCCCGGCACACGGTGAGCACCCAGTTAACAGAAAAGCTCAGTTCTCTCCTTTCCTCTTAACCAGTGTCAGGGATAAAAACCCTCTCGCCAAATTTTCTTATGGCTTTATGCTGGCAAGGGCATTTTCAGGGAAAGCCAAGTTAAAATGGGAGATCAGCGGCAGCCCAAGAAGTAACAGCTAAGCGCAGGAGGCCGGCCTCCCGGCCGTGCGGAGATGGGCACACGGACAGGTGCCTCGGCCCTTCCAGGGAAAGGCAGCAGGGCTGGCATCTATTGCAACTTTCACAGATTTCTGTTTTGTTTTGTTTTATGAGAAAGTCTCGCTCTGTGGCCCATTACAGATGCATTAAACTATGTTTCCTGAGCCAAGACGTCCTCCCCCAACTGTGTCGTTGGTCCCTTCTAGCAGCCCAAAATTAAGCCAGGCGGAAGGAAGCCCAGCAAAGGCGGCCCACACCCCGCCTCCCCTGGCTTAGGGTCCACAGGCCACGGCCACGTTTGCAAAGGCAGCACACGCAGAGGTCACAGGAGGTGCCTCTGTCTAGACGGCCTGCCATCTCCCTCCCCCTCTGCCCTGGAAAGGTCCTTTGACCCCCAGGCCTCAGCCTCTCGCACTCCTGCCCAGGCACCCACATCCTCCCAGGCACCTGCACCCGCGCCAGGCTCCTACGACCCCCCCCCCCCCCCCCCCCCCCCCCCCCCCCCCCCCCCCCCCCCCCCCCCCCCCCCCCCCGCCCCAGGCTCCTGCACCCCCTAGGCAGGCACCTGCACCTTCAGGTCAACTTGTTTCTGTTTTCTCCTTCAAGAAACTTAAGGTTTTGGTTTCTGTTTTCTGAGACAGGGTCTCACTCTGTAATCCAGCTGGTCCTAAACTCACTATGGAATCCAGGCTGGCCTTGAACTCACAGCAGTCCTCCTGACTTGGCCTCCCGAGTGCAAGGATTACAGGCCTGTATCACCAGAGCTGCCTTAAGTGGGAAAACTGAAGCCAGGGCCTTGCTCTTCTTGGGGGAGTGCGCTAACCGCTGCGTTAGGCCCCCAGGCCCAAGAATCTTAAATTGTTTTCAGTCTGCAATGTCCTGTAGGGAGCAGAATCCAGCAGTCCTTTGAGCACACTAGCGACTTGTAAAAGCAACATCCTGGCCTGGCTCCTGCCCACTCAGGACAGGGCCCTTCCCCGTGCCTCTGCGGAACCTCTGGAAGGGCCTCTTCTAACCCTGAGGACTCAGACTCAGATGTGTACATGCATGCACACATCAATACACACTCCCAATATCCACACCCATACTCACACACACACACATATACTCCCAATGTCGACACGCACGCACAATGACAATATCTACACACACACAATGACATCTGCACACACACACACAAACTCCTAATGTCTACACACATGCACACAATATCTACACACATACATACTCCCAGATGTCTACACACACACAGACACACTCCCAGATGTCTACACGCACACATCTACACACACACAATGACAGTGTCTGCACACACACAGTCTTAGTGTCTACACATGTACACACACTCCCCGTGATCCCCACAGCCCTCCTACCTCTAAGTTTTCCAAAAACAAAAACCACTCTCTCTGTTAACCAAAGCCTAGTTAGCTCCCATCCCAGGTCAGCGCCTGAACCTGGCGTTCGAAGGCACACGAGTGTGTGAAGCCACACAAGCCAAGTAGTATAATAATCCATCTTCCCTTTCCCATGGGACCCCCTAAAGGTGAACCTAACTGCAAGCTCACCCCTGCCCCTAGTCCCTTCACAGCAGGGAGGCAGGATGCGTGCTGGGAACCCCTGCTCCACCTGCCCACGACCTTGAGCTGGGATGCAGACTGAACATGTAGTTTACCTGTTAGAAAGCACCCAGGGGCGAGGGACGACAGCCTCCGAGCCCGAGGGAGCACAGTGAGAGGACGGTGCCTAACCCGGCCGGCTCACGGCGCTTGCCCTGAGCACTTCGCATCATCTCGGCTCAAGTCGTACCCTTGGAGAGAGCCCGGCTGGGGCCTCTCCTCCCTGGACCCTCAGAGGCCCACAGGCAGGGTCAGGCCTGGATCGAACCGGAGCACACGGTCCTCGCGAGGCCCAAGGAGCCCAGGGCAACACTGGATTACAGGACCCTTTCCTGAGGAGGCTGGGGCCCGCACTTGAGCTACAAATGGATCTGTTAACGGTCACAGGGTCCAAGCCCAAGTATCAGTACCACTGGAGGGCAGGGGCCGGCGCCAGGGCGCCATCACCCTCCGCTGGCCATGTCCCCGAGGCAGGTGAGGCCCATGCCAGTGGAGCCCCACCCCCTACTCAGAGCCAATGCAAGTGGCTCTCGGGGTCCAGCCTGTGGCTGGAGCTCCCTGGGCTCCCTCAGCATATAAATCCCCAAATGAACAAGTCGCTCAGGAACTGAGCACAGTTCACACTGGATAAATCCTGCCCTCTCCTCTACCCTTATCCTTCCTCATAGCCCGGAAACAGGTCCTACCTGCCGCCCCCAAATCCGAAACAACTGCCAAAATAAAAATATCTCAACATAAAGCCCATTTGTGTCATTTACATCCGCTGTGCTAAGGGTTTTACAAGTGGCCCAGCGTGGCCCCGCGTGCCGGGCACGTCCGCTTCGGGGTGGAAAACGGAAGCAGATGGGGAGGGACGCCAGGCTCTGCTGCCCGGGCGCGTCAGGCAGAGCCTCCTCCGCAAGCGCTTTCTGAGAACCTAGCTTCGCTCTTCCTGCAATTAAAGGGGGGCCAGGAGACGGAGAAGACAGGAGCAGAGGGCGGGGAGGTCAGCACGCGCACACCAGCAGCCACCAGGGCGGGCAGGCTGCGCCCCGTCCTCCACGGGGTGGCCACGGCTCAGGCTTCTGCGGTTACCAGGGAAAGGGACGAGTCACCGTTCGAGGTCAGCTGCGACTGAGTTTGCAGTTTAGCCGGCAGGGAGGAGAGGAAGTTTTACTATCTTCTATATGCTTGCTTTCTCTTTCTTTCTTTCTTTCTTTCTTTCTTTCTTTCTTTCTTTCTTTTTAATAACAAAACAGATCCAATTAAAAGTTATTTTCGATATAACCTCCCAACTAATGACCCTGCATGAACATCAGCTTTAAATCAAATTGAACATTTTGGACCCACATCCTCACTTGCCCCACGAGGTCGGGGTGATGTAATAAAAAGTTATTTCCAAACCTGACCAAAGCAGGACATCTGAGGACCAACACTCAACTTCCTTTGGACGGCGCTGTGAGCTTTAAAAAGACAGCTGTATATAAAAATTCTGAAGGGACTTGCAATTTCTGTGTATGAAATACGTGGACTGCAAAAGCCACGGCCAAGTCCCAACCTTCTAAAACACGGACGTGGAAGGCAGTCACGCCACGCCCCTGCTCCCACCCCACCCCCGCCCCGGGGCCAAGTAAGGCCTCCTCCAACGGTTCCCACAGGCGCACGCCAGGACCGGGACACTGCAGTGCTGGGGCTTCGACCCCATCTCCACCTCCATCCCCATGAACAATCCGGGAAAAGCCAGACAAATAGTAAGAAAAAAAGCCCGTTCCAGTGCCAGAACCCAGCACCCAGGTTAGCAGGGCATTGTGTCCAGGGGCCTCAGAGCACCCAGAAGAACCTCTCTGTGACAGGATTTACCTGGCTGTACCTTTGGGGGCAGCAATCAGAGAAGAACAGGCCTTCCTTAACACAAACAGCCCGGACAAAGCCCGGGGCGGAGGCTCCGCTGCTTAAGGAGGGGTGACACCCAAGGGAGACATCACTGAGTCGGAAGGGCACGGGGCTGGAGCCGGCGCCCCGCGACGGTCAGGCCGAGGCCTGCTGGGTTTGACCCACCTGCTTGTTTCAGGAAACAGGGCACTGCTCAAGGGCACCGGCCTAGCAGTTCACACGGTTATGGCGGCCAGAAACATCTAAGGTCACTGCCCCACGGCCAGCTTCGCTCCTACAACTGGCTGAGCACTCAGGAATTCTGAAAACAGCACTGCTAAGAGTCTGTAAAGGCCGCAGACTGCAAAGTAACCCACAGAGGCACCCGTGCAGGGGACAGGGCTGCGCCTTGAATAAGGCAACACCAAGAGGACACAGTTCTAAGTCTGCCCAACCCAGCAGGGTGCCTGCCCACGTTGCTCTCTACGTGTTCAGGTCCACCAGGAGCAAAGCCACTGCTCTGCCGGCCTACCCACAGGGCAGTTGGGCTTGTTCCCGGACGGCAGCCTGGGTCCTCTACTCAAGGAAATACCGAGTTTTCTGCCAAGGGTCTCACGGGGCCAACACTCAGCAAAGTATTGTGCTCGCATGGAACTTACTGACGTTGAAAACTATGCGATTTTCTTTTCCCAAGAGTCTCTCTCTCTCTCTCTCTCTTGCTCGCTCTTTTTTTGAGACAAGGTCTCTGTCTATAGTCCATGCTGATCCTGAGCTCACCAGAGCCTAGTCTGGCCTTGAACTCACAGCAACCCTCCTGCCTCTGCTTCCGGAGTGCTGGGATTACAGACGTGTGCCACTATGCCCATCTAATGTTTATGTGGGGGCACAGCTCAGCGGTTAGAGCGCTCGCCTCGCACACACAAGTCCTGGGTTCTCCCAGGTGAGGCGAGTGTGCCGACCACTGAGCCACGCCGCCACTCGAGAGCATCCGTGTTGCTAGGACTATGTGCTGAGACAGCCGGGGTGAAGGGCAGGAAACTATTTGGAACAGTTACTTTGCATACGGACATATATGTAATACATGTAATTTCTACTACACAGCAAACTGTTCTACCGTACACGCTTTACTGCACAAAACCTAAAAGTGGTTTCGAAGAGCAAATGATAAAGACTGACGTGTCGGCAACAGGCCCCGCTGGGCACAGGTGCGCAGGTATTCCTTGACCCATTGCAGCTTAAGTTGGGAATTACATGCCAGTAAAACATGTGCATGTGTGCGCTAAGCATGGCCGGGGAGGTTTCCAGCTGGGTTCCAGCAGGCTTGCCTTGCTCAGATCCACAGAACCCAAACCCAGCGAGGTGCTCGCCGCAGGCTGAGTGTCCTACTCACCAGCCAGGGAGGCAAAATGAAGTGTGTGTGTGTGTGTGTGTGTGTGTGTGTGTGTGTGTGCGCGCGGGCGCGTGTGTGTATGTATGTGCATGCATGTCGTTTAAAGTTTTATGTGCCTATTACAGAAATGTTAAGGAAAGCACAGAAAACCAACAGAGGAGGAAAACGTCTACATGTAAATCCCACCGCGCTGGAAAGAACCTTGTCTTTTGATACATTCCCCTTCAGTCTTTTCTAAAGTTTTCATAGAACTAGAATTATGTAAAGTATACAGCTTATTTAGATCTTTTAAAAAGGTAAACTCCCCTAATGGCTTGGATAAACCCAACCCAAAACCTTTGTAAAATCTTGACGCCAACACAATACTCGCTTTTCTCTAAAACGGACCCTCTACTTATTTCCGGTGCTCACCTCACACAACGCTGAGTGAAAAGCTCAAGACCTCTGGCTTGCATCTTCTTCTACAGTATCTGTTGTCACCTTTATGAGAGATTCACAGAAGCCCTGAGCCAGAGGGTCCGAGCATTTCTAAGACTTCAGAAGACGCCCCACCGCTTTTTAGGAAAGTGGGCAGGAACGTTTGTCTTGAAGAGGAGAGCAAACTTGATTGGAATTGCCAAAACTGGGCCGGAATTCCACACAGAATGTAAAGAAAGGGAAGCTACGCCACCGTAGGAAACTAATCTTCCGGCCAGACTTCGTTCCGGGACAGGTTCTACAAGCTATTTCTGTCCTCAGAAGAGGAAAGACCAAAATACCCCAGCGCGTATCAACGCAGGCTGACCACCGGGAGACGTGGCGTCCGGCCTCCCGGACCAGCTCGCTGTGCCGTGGGGCTCGCACCCACAGAGTGCCTCTTCCCGGGGGAACGGGGGACCTCAACGCCCAGGAGTGGAACAGCAAGGTCCAGCCTCAGACCCGCAGCCAGACACGCGCCCCAGCGGGGCTCCACTCTCTCCCTTCCTGGGCACTTACTTTGTGGAGGGGTGGGGGCGGGGCACAGGGTCTTCGCATCCAGCTCTGGCTTTCTCTGCATTTTTTTATTTTGAGGCTGAGCTTAAACTTGTGATATCCTCCTGCCTCAGCCTCCCAGGGCACCGCCACGGCCAGCACAAGGTGGGCTTCACCCTCGCCACGGCCAGCACTAGGTGGGCTTCACCCCCGTCCCCTATTTTCTTTGCAGCCAGTGACACAGAAATAGGAAGGGCCGTGCCAGTCGGGCATCCGCCCAGGCGTCCTCAGCGAACAAGCGGCCTCCTGTCGGGGTCACGCCTCTCTGACCTCATCTTCCTATCTGAGGGACGCGGTGGGACCGGCTCCCTGGGGGCCACTCTTGGGTCTCTGACTCTGCACCAGTCTCCTGGTTCCAAGACGCCTGGGGAAACCACGACCACACTGACTCTAACAGGGTGATCTAAGCCCTCGACCATCGGACCAAGTGCCACCTGCCGTGATGGGGCGGGGCGGGGCGGGGGGCTCACCGTGGCCGTTGCAGTAGTAGACCCACTTCTCCCGGGTCTGCGCGGGCGCCATGGCCTTCTTCAGCCCCGCCTTCTCCACGATGGCACTGGGGTCCTGGCGCGGGCCCTTCTTCAGGGCCCTGGAGCTCTTCCGGACGCTGCACGCCACGATGACCACCAGCACCAGCAGCAGGGACAGCACGACCATCCAGGGCAGGTGCTCGTTGATGTCAAAGTGCCGGTGCGGGCTCTGCCTGGGGGGGCCCCTCTTGGGGCCCTTGATGGGCGTGCTGGACCTCTCACCCCCCGCGGCCTCCATGGACGGCAGCAGCTTCAGGATGTGCCTGTGGTGGGGGCCTTGCTGGGGGCCGACGACCTGCAGGCTGGGCAGGGTCCTGTTCGCGCCTTCACCCCCCCTGGCTGAGCTCGTGTTGGGAGGGACTGTCCCCTCCTGGGTGCCGCTGAGGACCTTTGGTCTAACCGAGGCAGAAGAGTTGGGTTCTGTTGAGTCCACGCCTAGGAAAAGGAGGAAGGAGGAAGGGAAGAGCTTTTCCATATCTGGGGCCTGCACCTTCCCTCCTCTCCCTGGTCACCTCCAAACGAGACCTCCAAAGAAGAGAGAACCACCCTTGGGCACCCCACAGATGACATGGCACGCTTTCCTAAGGGCCATAGCGCACCTGCATGGGCACGGTAAAACCCGAAACCTGAGCTCATTTGTGGTACCAGAGCCAGGGCCCGGTCCCAAGCAGGAGGCTCACGCAGGCGGCTCTCCCCGGCTTCACCTCCGGTGTGGACACGGGCGCTCGGCGCTCCAGGCCCCTCCCGCACGCTCGCCTCACCCAGAGCACCGGCTGAAACTTAATTCCTTCGCCCATTCTCCTCCTTTCTCACCTCACACTATTTCATGAGGCGACAGGAAAACGGAGCCCGGGGACTCAGACACGAGCCCAGGCGGGACAAGTGGCAGGTTCGGAGGTCTGTGAATGAAACAGGCGGGGCTTGCTTAGCCGCTGGTCTGGACAGATTAAACAGGACCAGGGCACTTCCTCCAGAGAGGCTCCCACAGGCAGGCTGCATTTCGAGAAGCCAAGCTAGAACGTGGCCATTCAGGCCCCTGAGACGATCCGGAGGGGCCGCCTGAGCGCAGCGCCTGCTTCCTCATTGCAGCATGGCGGCCACGAGCGGGCCTTGGCCAACGCGGCCGCCCGCACAGGGTCGAGGAGGGGACAACCCACCTGGCTACCATCACGTTAAAGTTCCGCCACATGTGATGTGGAAGCCAAGGCTAAATTTTATACCCTCCCTGCGGTGCCAGTGCAGCATCAGGGGCATAAAGTCCAGACCACGGGGAAATGGTCGCGGCTCCTTCTCAGACGTGACTGTGCGTTACCTCAGACCGATTCAAAATGGCTGGCTTCCCGAGGCTCCCAACTTCCCCTCCTGTTCTTTGCTCACCGTGGACACAGGCCTCTGGGCCCAGAGCCCCTCCTCTCCGCTCTCTGTCTGTCTCTCTCTCCTTCCGGCAGTGTCCACCTGACCCAGCTCCACACCGGGAACTCTGAATCTGGCAGGGACCATGAGCACCAGGCTCACTCACGCCTCACTTGGTAGGTTTGAAACCAAGACCCCAAGAGGTTAAACAGCTTACACGAGGTCACACACTGCCCTCGTTTCACTTGATTCTTATTTTCTGGCTTGGGGTGACCTAGTTTCTAGATACCTGATTTCTCCTATTAGAAACTTCTGACTTTAAATGTTTCTAATAAGTCCAAAGAAGGCAGATTTAATCAGCTATGCAGTGGAGCCCCCTCTCCTTCAATATGGGGCGGCTTTGGAAATCACCAAGGAGAGGGAGCTTTCTCGGCACCCTCCTGGGCTCCATGCCTTTGCCCGGAAGTGACCAGCAAGGTCGGTTACCTTCGGGGATGTAGGTGGAAGAAGGGGTGTCTAGGGACTCCATGTGCTCCGGGTGTGTGTGGACAGCAGGGCGCAGGGAGGGCGGGCTGGGGCTGGAGGCCAGCTGTGGGCCGCAGACGGTGTCGGCCTCCCTGGTGCCCGGCACGAGCACCTCCAGGCCCCGGCCCGCGCAGTCCGTGTGTGTCCTGCACCTCATGGCGCTGGAAGGCGCGTCGGAGAAGGTGCCCCGCGCGCAAGGCTTGCACCGCACGTCCTCGTGCTCCGTCCCTCTCTTGCGCACGCCCCAGCCCACGGGGCACACTGTGTGGGGGGCGCAGGTGCCATTGGCCTGGAACGTGCCGGGCGGGCAGGCGCACTCCCGGTCGGTTAGGGCCGAGCAGGGCAGAGTCTCCAGCATCGGCCGCGGGCACGGCTGGCTGCAGTGATGGCACCGCTCGATGCCATTCTCGTGCCGGGTAAAGGTCCCCGGCGGGCAGCTGCTACAGACACGCAGACTTGCGTCGGTGCAGTGTTCGGAGACGTAGGTTCCCGCCGGGCACTTGTCACAGGTCAGCACCTGCCCACTGGCCCGGTCCACGTGCTGGTACGTGCCAGCGAGGCTCAGGGCCCTCTGTCCCGGCTGAGCCGCAGTGGTGGTGGTGCTGAGGAACCCGAGCTGGAAGGAAGAGGGGGGAGGGGCAGAGCGGGTGTCACCCAGGAGCCGGGAAGAGTGGACCCACAGCCCCGCCCTTGCCCCTTCCCGAGGAGGCGGCCAGGACTGCACCCGCGCGGCCTCCACGGGGACACAGGGACGGATGGGGGCTGTGCGCCGACTCCCACCCGCACGGAGAAGATGACACCGTTTCTCATGTCCACTAGGAGAATCAACCAAGGACAAGAACGTGGAAGCACTCTGCTGATGGGATTTGAGATGCTGCGCAGGGCTGAGCAGAGCCCAGGGGCACAGGGTTCACCCAACACGCAGGAGGTCTGGGTCAGATCCCCAGAGGCACACACCCACGCAAAGCACACACATACATGCACACTAGTGCACACGCAATCTGTGTACGTGCACACCCACACACAGCACACCCATGCACACCTGTGCACGCACACACCTGAGCACACAATCCATACATGTGCACACCCGGGCAGGCGCACACCTGGCCACACACACAGGCAGGGTGCACACCCAGCAACGTGACACACCCGGACAAAAACACACCCGGACCGGTGCGATGCACACATGCACACCCGGACGCACGCCCCCGGACGCACGCCCCCGTACACACCCGCGCACGTGAGCGCCATGCACACCCGGGCATACACCCCGGGTGCACGCTCTGTGCACACCCATACACGTGAGCGCCGTGCACACCGGGGCACACACACCCGGATGTGCACCCCGTGCACACCCATATATGCAAGCGCCGTGCGCACCTGTGCACACACACACCCATACATGTGCACATGTGCGCACACCCGTGCATGCCCATACACACGCACTCAATGCACACACATACAATTGCTATGGCAGAAGTCAAAATCCTCACGTAAGATGAAAGTAACTTGTTAAATAGCTGTTTTCCTTCTCCCAACCCATTTAAGGGATGCTTTTCTTTTGGGGGGGTGGACATTGGGGGTTGAACCCAGGGTCTCCACAGCCAGTTACATCCCAAGTCCATTTGTTTCACTTTTGTTGAGACAAGCTCTTGCTAAAGTTGGCCAGGCTAGGCTCAAACTGCTGAGCTTCCCAAGCAGCCTGCCAGAGCCTGGGGGCTACAGGCCTGCACCACTCCCTTTCTGTTCCTTGATACCAAAACAAAGCAAGGCCGGGAAGGCACACCTGCAAGCTGCCCCCAGCGTCCCCTGCAGCCGGCGGGGCTGTCTGGGATGGTTTCTTCTACCACGAGCTACACCCCACCCTTCTGCCCCAGGACAGAGGAAGCAACAGAGCCGGGGCCTTCAGGTCCACCAGGTGCGCTCACCTCTGGCTCGCGCCAGGGCCGCAGCCTCAAGTGGGCCTGCAGCTAGACCCCGCCAACCCCCAGCTTCACCCTCCGCTCTGCTCCAACCCCGGCAGGCCCGTCCTGGCAGGTCCCCCCCCCCCCCAAAAGCTGACAGAGCCAGGACTCAAACTGCTTCCTTGTTTCCTAAAAGACGCGTCTTTGCTGTGTTTTCACTGCTGGGACTCCATACCCGACATCCTTAAGGGAGGGAAGGTTTGAGCTCACGGTTCCAGAAGGTCCCACACAGTCCATTCATGGCCGCGTGGCTGGCGGCACCACAGACACGAAGCCAAGAGAGCGGGCTGGGGCAGAACTAGCGGCTCTGGCCCCAGGGGCCCAGCCTTCCAGGTGCCGCGCCCAGTAACGAGCCACACAGCTGCCATCTACCGCACAGTCTTCGTCCACCATGCGCCTACAATCCACCGTTGCGACCGTTGCGACCTGGCTCCACCTTTCAGCAGCACGTGGCATCCAGAGGTCACCCACAACATCCAAATAACATGAGGCTTTCAGGGACACTCCAGATCTAAACCATGGCAAAAAGACTTCCTCTGACTTGGTCCTTAGAACCGCGAGCGGTAAGATGAAGTCAGTCTGCACAGTGACCTGTGCACCTTCCTGGGGTCAGCTCCAGTCACCAGGAAGGTCTCAGAGCCCAGGCCCTCGCTTCACCAACAGCCACAGGAAAGCGAGGGCAACAACACTGCACTGTCCCCCCACCGTGCCCGCCACACAGGGACACGGGGCCTGACTGAAGGGTCCGAACTGAAACAAAATCAAATCTCAAACACGGGAGGAGGCAGCTCCCACCGGCTGGCTGGAAGGGTTCCCAGGATCTCAGGGCTGCTCCAGGGACCACGCCACTCCGGGCTGTGTGACCTCCACTCCCAGGACACAGAGACGCCTGCTGAAGGCGAGCAGTGTGGACACCTGAGCCCTTGCCAGATGCCCACGCCCGCCTGTTCCTCGACAAGACCTCATCCTGCAACAAACAGAAACCCTCCACATCATTCTTCTTCCCCGTCAGACCCCACTAACACTCTACAGAAGCCAAGGCAGGGATAAATGTTCGTAACGCACAAGCCAGGTTTGCTAGGGCTCCTACTGAAGGCTCAACAGGCCCCTTTTTCCATCTTTTGTGGTACTGGGGCACGAGCCCCGAATCTTTATGAGATCGGTTTAGTTATTTGGGCGTTTGGTTTTGAGGCGAGGGTCCCATTAAGTTGCTAAGCTGCCTAGGCTGGGCATGAACTCACAGTCGTCCTGTCTCAGCCTCCCAGAGGCCTGGGAGTAGATGGGGATGGCAGCAGGCGAAGCTTAAAGCTCACACTTCTAAGAGGAAATTCAGTGATCGTGGAGATTGTTTCTATGGTGATGACTACAGAACATGCTCCCAGTGACCAAAGGTAGCGCCAGGCAGGTTGGGCACCCTCAGAATTTCTGATCATGCCATCTTGGACATCACGTAGAATCTGTAATATCAAGCCACAGACTGCCGGGAGTTCTCCAATGTGAAGGGTTAAAAAGAAATTGCAGGAAGGAGTGCTTCAAGGAGAGACCTTCACCCACCTGGGCAGCACAGGTCCCGGCTAGCCACGTTAGAAACAGCTGCACAGCCCGCACAGCCCTACTATCTTCTCTGATCAAAAAGCCTGGGTCCAGGGACTGGAGGAATGGCTCAGCGTTAAAGTGCTTGCCTAGGAAGCGCTAATTCAAGCACTAAGTACCTCAGTTTGATTCCTCAGCACTATATGAGCTGGGCATGGTGGCACACATCTGTAATACCAGCACTTAAGAGGCTGAGGCAGGAGGATTGCTGTCAGTCCAAGGCCAGCCTGGGCTCTACAGTGACAGTGGGTTCGGGACCAGCCTTGGCTGTGAAGTGAGACCCTGTCTCAGAAACCAAAAACAAAACAAAATCAAAGAGCCTGTGTCCAGGGCAAAGGCAAGGACTGTTTTCAAAGCTGGTGGACACGGAGACTGCCAAGGCTAATAGGAGCTAAGTAAAGGACCAAAGGGATGACTCAGGGGACGCTGGGAAAGGATCACACCAGGTCCCGCTCACCCACAGCTACTTCCCCGGGCCGGCACAGCAGAGACGACCCTGGATGCACAGCCTCCACCCCGCGCAACGGCCGCTTCTGAGGCCTCACCCTAGATGGAAGGCCAGGAGCTGGCTTCCCCCACACACAGTCACTACAGAGAAAAGGACCTGGGCTCCCACGGGAGGCAGCAGGAGGGGCGAGGGGGCCACCCTACGTTCACTCAGGACGTGAGGAAGAGCACGCCATGTGAAGCCAGCTCTCCAGCCAGCTCGGCGGCTCCAGCGTGAGAATACAAGCAAAACCTATGTTAGCCAGATCGCCAGGTAGGAGGGGGGCAGCGGGTGGGGGCAGGTCCCTCAGCTTTTGTCCCCATGGCCTGTGGTGAGGAGGATCACCACGGCAGAAGGATGTGGCCAGGGACAGCCGCTCACCTCATGGTGGCCAGGAAGCATAGAGCTGGGAAGAGCCAGAGAGGAAGAGGCTGGGGACAGGACCGAGCTCCCAGCTGACTCACTCCCTTCAGCTACGCCTCGCCTGCTTCCATCACATTCCGATGACGCCATCACGATGCCACGCATGGCTCACCCACGGTAGAAGCCGGAGCCCGTGAGATCCTGCCACTCCCCAAGGTCCCCTAGCAGGAGGCCATGACTTTAGGGGGCGTTTCATATCCAAGCCATAGAGTGTGATATTGTCCTATCATGAGAAATAGGGATTCGGCCTCTGTCTCAGGCTCCCAGCACACAGCTCCTAAATCTTTGGAATCTCCAGAATAATACGATGGCTCCCGATGCTAATGAGTTGGCTGGTAGCTTGGACACTTGTCACCGGAGTCCAAGGTATGACAACATTGACAGGACCCCGCACCCAGCCCCAGCCTCTGCAGAGGAAGAAAGGGCTGCCGGCTGAGTTCATCACCAGCAGCTAGAGTGTACTCAACGGTGCCTACTAAGGAACTCTACACAGACACTCACAAGACAGGGCTCAGGGAGCTCAGGATGGCTGAAGACACGCGTGGGCCTGCAGGCGGTTCACACCCACCCTCGGGCCTGCCCTGGGCACCTCTTCTACCCGGCTGCTCACATCTACAACCTTTGTGCACTGCTTATCAAGGAGCCAGAATAGGCAAGTGGCATGCCTCTGAGATCTGTGGGGCCACAAGGAGCGGGTCCTGGGTGCCCGATTCACAGTCCTGGGGCGCAACGTGTCACCTGAGGCGGGGTCGGTCTGTGGGAGGCCTCAACCTGCAGAATCTGCTACTCTTCCTGGGGCGGCAGTGTCAGCACCAAACTGGGGACCCTGAGGGCCAGTCAGCAGTCAACGAGGAAACCACGTTGGGTTCCTCCACCTTTAATTCTGGTGCCCTCGCCATTGGCTGCCATCCCGTGTGCATCTTCCCTACTAGAGGATCACACCGAGGCCCCTCTGACAGGGTGTGTGGCGGGGGGTCACTTGCTCATAAAGATAAAGCCAGGGCCAAGCCAAGCACCTAGCCGAGCCCAGAGGTGGTCCGGCAAGCATCCCTCCCACCACCTGACGCCTGTACTGGGTTTTAGCTTCATTCCCTAGGATTGGACAATCTTTTAAAATATCCCAACCAAGATACAAATAGCCAATTCCTGAGAAGTGTATCAAAAATTCCACACTTTGGGGGCTGGAGGAACAGCTCAGCAGTTAAAGTGCCTGCCTAGCAAGCCCTAAGTCAAGCGCTAAGTACCCGAGTTCGATTCCCCAGCACCACATAAGGCAGACATGGTAGTGCTCGCCTATAATCCCAGCACCCGGGAGGCTGAGGCAGGAGGATTGCCGTGAGTCCAAGGCCAGCCTGGGCTCCATAGTGAGTTCAGGACCAGCCTGGGCTACAGAGTGAGACCCTGTCTCAAAAAATTTTTTTTACCCTGTAGAAAAGCTAAAATCTTGAAATACACCTTCCTGGACACATAGCACATTACAAGAAAAAAGTCTGTAGTAAAGATTTAAAATAAAACAAGGCCAATTTCCAAACCATTTAACAGCAAATGAGAAAGAGGGGAGAGAAGGCTGCGACACTTTCTCTACTAATCCGTTCACCTCGGATACCGCGCAGAGTGCGAGGGGGCATTCTCCAGAGCAAGCATCCCGGGTCCAGCCCACCCAGCGTCAATGACTGACGGCCCAAAACCTCAGCGGGCAGACCTCTCGCAGTGGCCCATTTCTGCATAGCCCACCAGCTAGGAATAGTTTCTATATTCTGAGTAGTTTTTAAGAATCAACAGAAGAGGGGCTGGAGGAATGGCTCAGCGATTAAAGCACTTGAGCAAGCGCTAAGCCAAGCGCTAAGTACCCGAGTTCGATTCCCCAGCACCACATAAGCTGGGCGTGGTGGCGCACGCCTGTCATCCCAGCACTCGGGAGGCTGAGACAGGAGGACTGCCATGAGTCCAAGGACAGCCTGGGCTCTGAAGTGAGTTCAGGACCAGCCTGGACCACAGAGCGAGACCCTGTCTCAAAAAAAAAAAAAAAAAAGAATCAACAGAAGAATAATATTTCACGACATAAAAAATTACAAGACATTCAAATGCCAGTGTAACCAGTGCTTCACAGGACACAGCCATGTCCTGCCTCTCTGCTGCAGCAGGAGCAGCTCTGGCCACCGAGGACAGGACAGACGGGGTAACTGCCACACACCCCCTGTCCCACAGGGCCCAAACGCTTAGGGCCTGGTGCTTCGCAGACAGAGTTCCCTGAGCTTCCCTGAGCCCAGGTCCTCAGCTGAGGTTCCTCATCCCTCTGCTTAGAAAGGTACAAGTCACAGCCACCTGCGTCCACCCCAGCAGGCCCTGTGGGAGAACCGCCGAAGGGGAAGTCCCGGAACCAGTAACTCCAGGTGGATCTGCACAGACAACCCCTTCCTCCGGAACACACGGCGGTGACCTCACCACACAGGACACCCAAGTCCAGGAAAGCAGGCAAATCCCATCTGAGGCACGAGGATCCCAAGCTTGAACTCAGCTCAGACACCTCAGCAAGACCCTGTCTCAACAAGGAAAAGGGTCTGGGGACACACAGCTCAGAGGGAAGGCTCTGGATTTAATCCCCAGGACCTGTTCTACCCTAAGAAGATAACATTGTAGAGTTCGAAGTTAGAGGAACAGTTTAGCCCATCTGTGAAGGGATCAACTGATCTCTGTCAAAGCTAATAAGAAGAAAAAGAAACAAAACATTCTTAGATTTAAAAAATAGACTAAATAACATAAATTCTCATGTTATTAGGTGTAGTAATACTAAAACTGGAACATAAAAGTATCTGCTCACACTAGCTGATAGCAGCCAACAGGGAAAGCACCAGGAATTACAGAGGCTGGAGGAAAGGCTCAGCAGGCAAAGCGCTTGCCGGTAAGTGCTCACTTAAGTAAGCACCAAGTACCTGAGTTAACTCCCCAGCACCACACAAGCAGGGAGCAGGGCGTGGTGACTCACGCCTGAGGCTGAGGCCGGAGGATTGCCTTGAGTCCAAGGCCAGCCTGCGATCACACTGAGTTCAGGACCAGCCTGGGCTGCCGAGTGAGACCCTGTCTCAAAAAAAGAATTATAACAGCTCAGAGCCGCCCACCAGCAGCACCCCAGGGACTGTAGGACCCCCAGCAGCTACTCACGTGCGCATCTGTGCGTGCGAAGCCCCTCACCTCTCTGGGGGAGTGGGGGGCACTGCGGGCAGTGGAGGGCACATGTGCAGGTGGCTGGAGGCTCGAGGAACGAGCTGCCTCTCTGGCGGTCTGGCAATCCCGCCAAAGGCCATAAAACTGCTCGCTGGTTTCCAGTGACCTGGCACCGCTGTGGGGGCACAAGCCTGGGAAACAGCCCAGCAGCGGGACTAAGAGCACCAGGCCTGCCCAGACACGCCTGGGACCGGGCAGCCTGCTGACCCTGCAGGGGGAGGGCAACCAGGTGCCTGAGGCAGGGCAGCTCAGCACACTTCACCCCGGGGATGCACTGTTGCCAAGGGGCAGGCTCACGCCGGACAGGCACGAATCCTGGTGCCTCGACTTACCCAACATGCATCCCGCCTGCCTCTGCCCAGCCTGCCCCTGCAGCATCCCCTCTGGAAACTCTCCAAAACCCCTCGCTGCTGGCCGTCTCCACCTGCTCTGCTACCACCCCGGTGGGACCAGCTCCCGGGACTGGGGACTGCCGTCAAGAACTGCAGGTGTGCTCCTGCGGCCAGGCCACCCTGCCCCGCCTCAGGGCTGCTGGGGGTAAGGATGCGGGTCGCTCAGGGATAGAGCGCCTGCCCAGCGTGTGCAAGGCCTGGGTTCCCCGGTCTGCACCCCAAACAAGGATTGTTTTAAAAAGTTCAAGGTTGGAGGAATGGCACAGTGGTTAAAGCCCTTGCCTTGCAAGCACAAGGTCCTGAGTTCAATTCCCCAGCACCACATAAGCCAGCTGTGGGCGCGCACGCCTGTAATCCCAGCACCCCGGAGGCTGAGACAGGAAGGTTGCTGTATAGGCCTGCCTATACTAAACAGTGAGTTCAGGACCAGTCTGGGCTACAGAGCGAGACTCTGTCTCAAAAACGGAACTCAAACCATACCATTCCCTCCTCCTGGCCACACTCTGAGTAGCACCATACCGGACAGCGGGGGCTTCTCCCCATAATGCCCCACCCCGGCACACTCTTCCTAAACACGACACCTTCCAGGGGCTCCAGGGGGGTGTCCACAGGGCCTTCTGTCACATACCAAGGGTCCAGCCATCCCCAGTGTCCCAAAGTGCCTCACAGACTTCACCAAATGGACGAAACACAAGTGCATGTCTGTCACAGAACAGAAGAAGGCCTGTGCCCAGCGGCCGCCTCTAACCTCGGCAGGCTGGGAAGGTCGCAAGTTTGAGCCCAGCCTGGCAGTTCAGCAAGCTGGCGAGACCCTGTCTCAAATAAACAACAGACGGTGTAGCTCAGAGTAACGGCCCTGGGGAAATAACAGTAGAGGCAGAACACAATCGAGAATTAATCTTAACAGAGCCCCAATGCCAAAACGGAAGAGCAGGTTAGTAGGGGCACCAAAGGCCGGGTCCCTGCTCCCTAGGCCCCTCCAGGCGCCACGCACTCGGAGTTAAAATGCTCTTTTGAAGTGCCATGATCCAGTCCCTGCCTAGTGGCCCTCCAGCTCATTCAGAGCAGTTAAGCTTAACAGTTACGTTAGGGCAAGATCCTTCCAGAATTCACCCCAGTCACTGGCTGTTGGCCTCCTGCGCATCGAGGCGTTGTGGCAGAAGCACCCAGGGGTGGTCCGCACGTTCTCCAAGCTGTCACGGAAGAAGTGGCCTGACTGAGGAGAGACACCCCCATGTGGTCCATCCCGCGGGGCCTCCCTGCATTGGGGGAGCAAGATTTAAACCCGAGGACCGGTGCGGCCTTCCCGAGTAGGGCGGGGGCTGCACTGCTCTGGAAACCTGTTGACACTGCCCGCACCTCTGACCCTGCCCCCACCTCCTGCCTCTCCCGTTTCTGTGACCGAGAGCCAGTCAGATCAAGGACGAAAACAGACAGCGGTCTTACCTTGAGGGTCTCTGGGAGGAAGCAATTCCAGCTTCCTTTCCAAAATCAACGATGACCACTCCTTCCCACCCACCGTCCATCCTCCTGCCCCCCAGTTCCTACGCCCTCCAGAGGGGTGTGGCTCAAGGGCAGCCTAAGAGGCTGCTGCGATCTGGTGTGGTTTCCGTGCAGTGCAGGACGGGGACACCCAAGTCGCAGCGGGACCTCAGTCGAAGAGAGCGGAGGGAGCAGCAGGAGGGGCCGGACAGGCCCCTGGGTCGTCCCGCCCAGGGAAGAGGGCCTCCAGCCCTGGGCAGGGGAGCAGGTGGAAACCCCGTGCACAGCAGAAGCCAGGGCACCCGGTACTGAGCAGATACTTTTCAAAACCCCCTGAGCTGCTGGAGAGCAAAACCTCCGTCCCCGTTTATAACATTTTGACTCGCGGGGGCTGCTCCCAGGCTCTGCCATAGCACCATGCTGTCAGTCATGCCAGAGGAAGGGCTCCCTGCACCCCAAGGCCTCCCCTCCAGCCACACAGGGTCGCTCCTGCCGGGAGGGCTAAACTTCCAAGCTCCGACCAAGCCGGTCTGCGCACCCAGGAAGGGAGGGCGCATGCTCAGCTTACAAGTAAAATCACTTCCGGCGCCACCAGCAAAGCTCGGGCAAGTTGCAGTGACCTGTCCCCACCCCCAACCTGGCAGAAGGGTGCAGTGTCTGAAGCCACGCTGACCTAGACTCCAGTTCTTTCTCCAGCCCCTGCCAAGGGCAGGACCACAAACTCAAACCTTCTCTTACAGCTGCAAGAGGGGCTAATTCTACCACCTCAGGAATGGGTGGAAGCACTGGCATGGTGCACGGAAGGTGCCCAACACAAGAATGGGCAGTCCTCAGAACACGAGGGGTGGGATCTTGGATCACGGACGTGCACTCAGCCCCTCCCTCCGCTGTGGCATCACGTGAGCCCCGCGGAGCGGATCCCAGGACTCACGGAGGGACTCCTTCTCTCTCCAAATCCACTCAGCTCCCGTCCCTCATCCCGCCACAGCCCTGCACACAGCAGCAGAGCCAAAGCACCCTGGCGGGAGAGGGCAGCCGAAGAAAAGCCACGCAAACACCCTACCACGACCCGACCACGACCCGCACCTCTCCTGTGGCTTTGTTTTGGTCCAGGACGGTCTCGCACACACTTTCCAGATATTCTGGAGGGCAGGTGCAACTACACAGCACAGCCCCTGGCGACCCCACCTCCCACCAGGTCCCACCCAGGCCCGAGGTCCCTCTGTATACGCCCCTCTCTTCACTGCAAACATCCGCGATCCCCAACGCCAGGGCACAGACGTGGAAATCTTCTGCGGCCTTTGCATCTGCCCAGGGCGGGTAGCTCGCTACTGAGTCACCTCAGAGCCTCAGCGAGCCCACCTCTGGGGCTCGAGGTCCTCCTACCCGACGCAGGGACACCCCCAGACGCCTCCCGGCCGCAGCCTCCGCCAGCTCCACGGGAAAGCCAGGTGGCAGTGCACAAGCCAATTTAAGACGCCTGTTGGTTTTCTGGTATTTGACAAAGGCAAACGCCGGGGAAGCCAGAGTACATACGGACTCACGGTCCCATCTTTCGGCCTGCAGCAAAGCCCAGCCTCCTACGCCTCACAGGGACTGGACTCCAGGGACCACGCAGACTCCTGGTGTCATCTGTCAGACAGGCAAATCCGCACCCAATGGTCCATGACGTTTGCTCCAAATGCTCGAGGCCCCGCGTTGAGCTGGCCGGGTCTGCCAAGGAGTGGCTGGTGACCTCGCACTGCTGCAGCTTGCCCAGCCCGTGGAGGCAGGAGGCCAGCCGAGTGTCAGCGCTTACTGGAAAAACACAGGGGGAAGCTGGCCCCAGAGGAGCCTGGCGCACCCGACCATTTCCCGTCACCAAAAGAAGATTCATCAGCTTCACTTGAACCCCTTCTACTCGACACACTTCACAAAGTACCGACAGCAGGGCAAGCCCAGAGAGGCTTCCCTCCCACCTCTGCGCCGGGGCCAGGTGCCCAGTGACAGGCGGCAGGGAATGTCCGTGCACTCTGACCCACGAAACAGGAATCACGCGAAGCACCGGCCAGGGCCAGCCCAGAGGCACACTTGCCTCGCTCCTGACCAAGAGGGAACCCTGGAGGAAGCGACTGTGTGCAGATCAACTCAGGGTCACCATGCCATCATCCCAAGGTGGAGACTTGTTCCCGTTCACCTAGACCTAGTCGTGGCAGCAGCAGGCTGAAGCAGCCTTAAGTCTCCGGGGTTTTCTCTTAAATTAAGGTAACATGCAGCTCATTATGAGGACGACTTTTTCCTGGATTGCTGGTGTACATCATTTCTACCAGAGCTGTATTTGCCAGTTTGGGGATGGACCTGAGAACGATCTAACCTACGCCTACAGGAAGCTCCGGGCAGAGGCCAGCCACTGCATCCACACTGACGCAGGGGCAGCTCAAGGCAAGCCAGCCATCCTCCACCCCAGAGCACATCCTGAGTGCCCATCTTTCCTGTTCCCCGTTTCTCTCCACGCTGGTGCATGTCAGCGAGACAGGAAGCGTTCCCTTTGTCTAACGTTCGACCTGGCGGCCCTTCTTTGGGCATTCCAAGGATGTTACATCACCCCCACCTTGTGGAACCCTCACGCCTAGTACACAGGCTCCCTAGAAGCCATAAAAGCACCCCACGAGCCCTGTTTGGTTTACAAACCTTCGAGGCAAGTTCCGAATCTCAACTCCAATCTGTCTCTGGCCTTCAGCTGCCTAGGACAAAGCGCGCTGCAAAGGTTTTCTAACACGGGGGAAATGTCACGTCCTTGGCACTGGCTGCTTCTTCTTCTGCCACGGCCCTCAGGGGTCTGACCCGGAGGGCTTCAGGCTCCTCCCAGCTTGGACATTCTAGGACGTGGGGTGCAAGTGCAGAAAAAGGAGAAGACCTGTTGGGTCCAGGTTCTGCTCTAATTTAAAATTCTCTACTTGAACCTGCCACCAAGTCTGACCATGACTCAGGAATGCAGCCTCCAGTGGACACCCCACCGCCTCCTGGTCACACACAAGGGCCAGCGGGCCAGGGCGTTTGCTCTGGTAAGCAGAGGTCAGAAGCTGGCTCAAAGCTAGAGGTCCGGGCTCACTGGCAGTGAGAGTCACTAATCCCTGATCCTTCCTGAGCAAACACAGCTGGACAGGCCAGTGAAACAAACGGTCCTCTGTCTGAAATTAATCACACCTGCAAAATAGGAGTTTCCAAGACTCCACATCCAAAGCCCTAATTCACGGTGGCTCCATTCTGTCCCGACCTTCCTGCCCCCAGTACTCTGTGCAGACAGTCAAACAAGGTGATCTGAGGGCAAGAAGTACCAATGCCTCTCTGGGGTCACATGGTCAGACGGAGCACCAATGCCCTTCCAGGGGCACGTGGGTGGCGGGCACGAGTACCTGCCTCTCTAGGATTACATGGGCTGGGTCACCACCTGTGTGGGGTCACAGCGGGCAGGGTGATCTCGTTCTGTGTGGGGTCACAGTGGACGGGGTGATGTCTGTCTATGTGGGGTCACAGCGGGCAGGGGTGATGCCTTCGTTTGTACGGTCACAGTGGGCAGGGGCGGTGTATGTCTGTGTGGGGTCACAGTGGGCCGGCTGATCTCGGTCTGTGTGGGGTCACAGTACGGGGTGATGTCTGTCTATGTGGGGTCACAGTGGGCAGGTGATCTCCGTCTATGTGGGGTCAGAGTGGGCAGGTGATCTCTGTCTATGTGGGGTCAGAGTGGGCAGGTGTCTGCCTGTGTAGGGTCCCCAGAGCAAGTCCTTCCTCCTAGTGTGTCCCTCAAACCAGCACAGGGCTAAAGGTCTCTGATTGGCTCCTGCCCTCTGAGCAAAGCACCCACCCTTCCCTGCAGCTAGGGCTCCTCTGACATCCCGAGTTGGGCTAAGCCCTCACCAGCAGAGGCACAAGCACAGGCGCGTCGCCCCAAGGCCCCCCGTGAGCCCCGCCCATGGTCCACAGCAACCCGAACCCCTCCCTCACTCTGACCCCACACTGCTCTCACCCTCACTGTCCAGCACCGGAGCCTGTGCGCCAGGCTGCCCGGCTCGGGGAGGGCGAGGCAAGGCGTCCAGCCAGTGGCCTCTCCTGGGACCCAGGAAGCTCTGGCAGGCGCCACCTCCTCCCTTGACATGGAGACGGTATCACCTGGTTACCGAGACGGTGGAAACGAACCAGGTTCTGGGCATAAAGCACCTGACGCGCTTGACGTGCACAGACAGCAGCCGCATGTCCTAGTTCACAGAAGCAGTGAAGGATATGTTTAAAGTTACAGTAAACTGCTTTTCACACAGTTACGCTGTCAAGAAAAAATAAAACTACCCAAAAAGACAATGCCAATAACAAGGATCGTCACACAGAAAGGGAAGGATTTGCAGAGGGGTAGCTGGCTAGCAACTGGCAACAACAAATTAAGACGCAACAGATGAGGGGCGGGAGGAAGGGCTCAGCGGTAAGCGCCAAGTCCCTGAGTTCGATTCCCCAGCACCACGTCAGCTGGGCGTGGTGGCCCACGCCTGCCATCCCAGCCCTTGGGAGGCTGAGACAGGAGGACTGCAATTCAGTCCAAGGCCAGCCTGGGCTCCACCTTGAGTTCAGGGACAGCCTGGGCTACAGAGCAAGACCCTGTCTCAAAAAAAGACATAAGAGATAGACCTTTTCTTCTTTCTTTCTTTCTTCTTTCTTTCGGCTTAGGCCTAAGGCCTTGTGCATGCTAACCCAGTGCTCTACCACTGAGCTACCTACACCCCAGCCTTACTGGAGTATATGAGCACATCAGGACCCTCCCCCAACTCTACTCTGCCCCATAGTATTCTGGGCACCCCACCACCTCCACGCAAGCTCCAGTACCTGCCACCGGTCTTTTGGACACAACCATGAATCCCAATAAACATCCCTGAGAAAATATCATGAGATCGTCATTTCACACACGACTGAGGCCTGTCCTGAGGCCAGGGGCGGGCAGAGCTGTAATGGGGAAGGCAAGGTGCCTGTTCCCAGCCACCTCTGGCCCACCTGCAGCCACACTTCGGGAGGGCCACTTCCTGCCGCTCCATAATGGTTTTTACTATAGAGTATCCCAAAAGTTCATTAATTTTTCCCTCATTTGGTGACTTTTCCCACGTACGGACACACTGTACAATGAACCTAGTGCTTGCAAAAATATAGTTTACAGGAATAGCAACCCCTGGGAGTTGGCAGTAGTTACGAGTTGATAGTAGTTACTAGTTAGAAGGCTAAGGAACTCTGCATTGGCTATTACCTTCAGACTGCCTCGAAATCCCATCATAAAAAAGTCTTTAAGAGCCAAATTTATATTCTCAAGCGTCCAGCTCCAAACCAGACAAGTTTTGGGTGAGCTGAGCGCGGCAAGCTAAGACGAGCCGGACCCTTTCCGGGTTAGCTAAGCGGCGACCCTGTTTCTACTGGGGCCTCCCTTTAAGCCACTCCCTCCCCGTGACAGCCCTCGCCAGCCCGGTGCTGGTAGGACTGGTGTTCACAGAGGACTCAAGCTGTTTCTTCCCCCAAGCCTAGGTGAGTTCCCACTCCCGCCATTCACTGGCCATTCTATTCACCACATGGCTCAAGGACACACCTGGGCTCCTCACCAGTGTCAGTGTCAGTGCCAGAAAGGGACCTCCAGGGAGGCGGGGACCTGCAGGAAACTCCACTCTAATCCCTCTCTTCCCCTCACAATGCCCCAGGGCCCAGCGGGGCACACACATGCACATCTCAGGGCCCAACACACAGACACAAACACACACACAAACACACTCCAGCACATAGTGCTCATGTGAGCCCCCCCGCACACACAAACCCCAGGGCCCAGCACACACATGCACACAAACACACAAACCCAAGGCCCAACACACACACACACAGACCAGTACCCAGCACATATATACATACCCCAAGACCCAACACACACACACACACACACACACACACACACACACACACGCCCCAGCACCTCTGTAGGATAGACAACAGCAACACCAGCCGCCCCCCACCCAGAGTCCTGGCTGCCCAGCCCTGGCCGGGCCCTGTGGGGACCCAGACAGCAGGCCTGGCGTCCATGCCAGCCAGGAGAACAGGCGCTTTTGTGTGTTTTTTAGCTGACAACCTCTACCCTCCCGGCAGGGATACAGGGTACCGCGTGGGGGTGGGGGTCCGGCGTCGATTTCAATTTCCTCCTCTTTATCCACCCTTCCCAGGGCCGAAAATAGGGAGAGGGGAGTGGGGAAGCTCGGGTGAGCGTGGGCACGGCGGCCTCCCCCACACTCGCTGGGGGACAGCGCCCGGGCGCGCCCAGGGTGGAGCGGCCTCCGGCTGTACCAGATCCGGAGCGCCAGGGACGGTCTCCTCCCAGGCGGACCCCCGGTCCCCTGCCCCCGCCGGCTCGGCTCGGTGGGGGTCTCGGCTCAGAGTCCCGGGGGAGGAGATCCGGGCTGGGGCCGCGCCCGCTGGGGCCGCCCGCACGGGTCCCCGGGCCACCGCCGCGCGGCCCCACTGCGGAACATCGCGGCGTGATGCGGCAGCGCGCGCGGCGCCGGCTCCCGGGCGGGGTGGGCTGCGGGGAGGCCGAGCCGGGAAGGGCCCCGGCCCGCCGGGAGCCCGAGCCCTCGGCCAGCACCCCGGGAGCCACCCGCTGGGCGCCCCCGGGAGCGCCCGGTCCCCGCTCGCGCCCCCCCTCCCGCCCCCCGCCCCTCGTCCCGGCCCGAGCCTCACCAGCAGCAGGGAGCCCGCGGCCATCGCGGCGGCGTCCGCGGCGGGCCCGGGGCGCGGGGCGCGGGCCCGTCTACCGGCGGCCCCCCATGCGGCGCGGCCAGGCCGGCCGGGCGCTCAGCACCTGCCCCGCGGCGCGCGCGCCCTCGCGCGCTGCTGCGGCCGCGGACGCGGGCACCCGGGGCGCACGGCAGGCCGCGGGCGCGCGGAGGGCCAGCCGCCCATCGCGGAGCCTCGGCCGCCCCAGCCGCGGCCAGGACTGAGCCGGGCGCCCGCCGGGCGCGGGACACACGTGGTGGCGCCGGGGGCGGCGGACCGGCCCTTTGTGACGTCACCGGGAGGGGGTCGGCCGTCGTGCGGCCCGGGGCGCTCGCGCCCCCTGGCGTCCCGCGGGGGGACTGCAGGGCCGGGCCGGGGCGCGCGGGGTCTGGCACGCCCAACCTGGCTCCCGACAGTCACCTAAGTGAATTCCTTACGCAGGAGACACCTGTTGTTCCTGATCCAATCCCAAGCCTGAGCTGTGTCACGTCCTGGGGAATGTTGTGCGTACCAGCGCCCAGTCCAGCCTCTGGGCTCTGACTCGGGGAGCAGGATGGGCCTGGTCCGGGTCCTGGGGTTTGGTCAAGGTCCTCCCGGGGCGGTTTTAGTCTCAGGGAAAGTCTGAGACTCTTGGAGAAGCCGAGGAAACCTGGAATCCGGATTCCAAGCCCTGGCAGCTGGGGCGGGGCAGGGTGGACTCTGAGGGGCCTGCACACCCCCTGGCCGCGTGGACAGCCCAGGTGCCTCTTAGAGGGAGCCAGAATTATGAATCCAATCACAGAGACCTTTAAAAAAAATTCCTGCTCCCCCTTGGAGTTGATCTCTTTTGATTTGAGTTGTGGGCAGGGTGTCGGGAGTCAGGCAGGCTCCGCAGTGGGCACCCTCGGGTGTCCCAAGGCTCTGGCTGCAAGAGCGGGGACCCCATCCAGGTCTTTCACCTGCAGGGAGGCAGCTTCTCCTGACCGTGGCCACAGCCTCTGGTCTGGTGGTGTTCGCCACCTGCACCCCCAAAGCACCCGTCTCTGCACGCTGCACCCCTCTTCACAGCCTGGCCCACTGACTGCTTGGGAACTTTCTGCGCGTTGGGTTTATCCTAGCTTTCTTTGCCCTTTTCCTTCAAGATAAACTCAATGTTTTTCGATTACCTGCCTCAGGACCCAACACCCAGTGCTCCGGGAGGGCAGCTACACAGGCAGTGTCCCGCCCCGTCATCTGACCATTCGCAGGCCGCCCCCGGGTTTCTGCCCTGGATCCTGCCCATCTAGGCTTGCAAACATCTGTTTGTCGAGAAAGATTGCCTATCAACGCTAGAGCAGTTTGAAAGGCTGCCACACGTGGCCCGTGGTGAGACCCTCGGGAAGCTCTAGGAACATCACTGGTCAGGTGGAGCTGGTGGAGAGGGGGGCCCGGACTTGGAACTCCAGCTGTTTCCAGAAGTTCAAAGCATGAGGCGCCTGTGCCCTTCCTGTGCTAACACACCAATACTCCCCAGAGATAAAAAGGCCCGTCACTATCACCAGACTCTTCTTCTTTTTTTTTTTTAAAGAATGTGTTAAAGGGGAAAGAAATTCCAAAGCGGTTTTCAGCTAGTCTATGCCACTCCATACATCCAAACTTAAATTTTGTGGCGGTAACAGCTCCCCACCGGCCTGGTTGATTTGCTGCATAAAGTTAGGTGGGCTTTTTGTTTTGTTTTGTTTTTGTGATAGTGTTTCTGTAGCCTAGGCTGGTCCTGTAGCCCTGGCTGGCTTGGACTCAGGACAATCCGCCTGCCTCAGCCTCCTGAGTGCTGGGATTACAGGCGTGCACTGGCTCAGTGTGGTGCTGGGAGATTGAACTCGGGGCCTTGCACTTGCAAGGCCAGGAGTGCTTTAACCTCTGCACCATTCCTCCAGCCCCTTGGGTGGTTTAGAGTTAGGGTGAGTGCCCAGGTCTGAGGAGATCTTTCTCAACAATCTATCCCCATAGGGCTCAAAAAACTCGTGTTTTCCTCCACTTTCAAATGTCATTTGTTCCCAAGGAGGCATTCATTCCTCACATCGACTTGAATTTTCCTATACATTTTGAGACAAGGAATCCACTTGATCCCACTGAGTAAGCCTCACTCTCCACAGGTGACCGACCAACTATGGACCATTTGCATCTAGATGGGGCATGGAAGTTTATTCCTCTGAATTACAAAAAGATAAATACCCTTCATTGAACTCTGTAGAAACGCTTCCGCTGTTGGTTAACTGACTACCACGCTTCTTTTGGGGTAATTTAGATGTGTATATTTTCTGGGAAAGAATAAAAATTCAGTGATGCGCAAGGAAATTTCTTCCCAAGGCTCAAGGAACAGGAGAGAGGTGTTGATGGATTAGATTTATAGCTGAGATCTAACGGCCTAAAGCCTGGAAGCCTTCCCCAGGAGGGTCGGGCTCCCCTTGCCGTGGTCATGTCACTGCCCCCTTCAACGCTCCTCCTCCTGACAGCTGGGTGGGGCAACAGCTCCCAACACCTCTTTCCTCTTTCTTGGTGCATTTCCAATCAGTCTTTCTGTCCCTGTTTTCTGTTTTGTCCGGCTTTCCAGTTCAAAATCCAAGGCTGCCTATGTGGACACCAGATAAAGCGTCTGTGTGACCATCTTGCCTCAGGGCTGGCCTCATTCTTTAATTCTTCCTGAATACTTTGGAAATTCTAGTAAAATTTCAATTTCTGAGGGGCTGGACGAATGGTACAGCAGTTAAAGCCCTTGCCTTGCAAGTACAAGGCCCTGAGTTTCCCAGCCCCACGTAAAGCTGGGTTTGGTGGCACACGCCTATAATCCCAGCATTTGGGAGGCTGAGGCAGGAGGATTGCCGGGAGCCCAAGGCCAGCCTGGGCTCCACAGTGAGTTCTGGACCAGCCTGGGCTACAGAGCGAGACCCTGTCTCAAAAAAAAGAAGAAAAAGAAAAAAAATTTTCGATTTTTGAAAATCATGACTCCAGTGTTCCTTTTCTATCCCTGTCCACAGTGGATTCCTGACACTAGGGATGCTGGAGACCCTGTGCTTGTTCCTACACGGGGGGTGGGGTGGGGGGGGGGTGCGGGGGTGCCGTAAACACTAGGTCTCCCAGCTTTGGGCAGCCATAGAGACCTCTGGGCCACCTGTCTCGTGAGAAGTTTGTTTCATGCAAAAGACCAAAGTCTCTGACAAACAGGAGACAGTTTCATTAGCAAGAAAAAATTGATCCAGAATCCTTAAGCAATGGAAGTTTAAGCCGCCAGCTTCTCAACATCCGACACCCGACAGGTGCCCCGCCTCCCCTCTGAGGGCAGCTAGCTGCCTAGGGGAAAGGTCCTCTGGCTCCTGGCCCTAACATCTGAGCTGAAGCAGAGGGATATTTTCCAGAGATGGACTCTCCCCTGCTGATTATATCTTGTTCACCTTTATTCCCCCCAATAATTCATGCACGTTGTATTTTATATGGGTGTCCCTGGTCCTAGGACCTTAGTCCACATTAATACCTCTAAAAGAGTACATATGACTAACTCAAATTATTTGGAAGTTTACTTTTTTTTCCCACTATTTTTATTAACACACATGTAATACCTAGTGTTTACAATGAATTTGGGTATTTCATGCACATACGTATCATATCAACTTTACAATCCCTTCCATTTTCTACCCTCCCACCCCCTCCCTCTCCCTTCCCCCAACTCTGGCTATCACTTCATGTGGTTCTATAGAATGTCTGTGTTCTGGGTTTTCCAACTCAGAGAAAGTATACAGTACTTAACATATTAATCTTAAACACCTAAATCATCTCACTGAAGTCCCCACTCTAACTCAGCTTCCTGTTCCTCAAATGGGTTCGCAGCAGTTAAATCTTGAGGCCTCTTCTCTGAATCCAACCAATCCCTTTATTGGGATATTTACTGAAAGTTTTTTTTTTTCTATATTTTGCTATTCTTACCCACCAGTTCACATTAGAAAATAACTTCAAGACAATATGACCCGTCACGAGGCTGACAGTGGGCACCTGTAATCACAGACAGATATTCTGGTCACCTCTCCTGTCACTGGACCAAATTCCTGACACCCAGGACTTAAAGGAGGAAGTGTTAACTTCACTCAGGGTTTTCGGTCCATGGCCAATGGCTCCAGCGCAGAAACATCAGGACTGAAGGGGCCGTAGTGTCATGGAGGAAGGGGGTTGTAGAACAGACCTCCCCAAGCAAGGCACCAGAGAGGTCTGTGCTGGGACACAGAAATCGTCCCCAAGGTCCTACCAACCCCCCACTACCCCCGTGTACTCACATGTAGCTTTACTAATCTCCTGTGTCTCATGCCAATGAAGTTACAAGCAAGACTAACCTTCACAGAGGACTAATGAGACAGCACACAGATTGTATCTGGGGCTGGAGGAATGGCTCAGCGGTTAGAGTGCTTGCCTAGCCAGTACTAAGTACCCTGGTTCAATTCCCCAGCACCACATAAGCTGGTCATGGTGGCACACATTTATAATCCCAACACTCAGGAGGCTGAGGCAGGAGGATTGTCCTGAGTTCGAGGCCAGTCTGCACTACCTAGTGAGTTCACAAGGAGCTCTGGACTACAGAGTGTGATCCTGCCTCAAAAAATTTATATATATATTAGACATACATTTGCTTGATACTTGGTCTCAAATGGCACTGGGTGTACACTAACTTATTTACCACCTATCGTGGGACAGGTTCCGAGGACCCACTCGGCAGGAAACAGCTATAATTGATGAAAATTACATCACAATCTCCACTTGAGGCCTCTGACAGTTGCCCCCAAGGCAGACAGCAACTGAACACACAAGGCTTCCAGGAAATGTCCCAAACCGGTCCCAGCAGCCAGAGTCCACACTTGGCCACCCTGGCTCCTCTCCTCCCTCACCCGCGTCCTGCACCCTCCTGGAGCCCCTGCGGGGCAGGGTGTGGCCAGTGCCCTCTTCTTCCAGCTCCCAAGGAGTAAGAGGACATGTCACCACCCAGGGCAGACAAACCACACCTCATCCGCTCTGGCTCCACATGGCTGGCTGAGTCCTGGCCAAGGTGACCAGAGCCCCTAGCCTTCCTTGGCTGTCATCCCCATCGGTAGGGCGGGGGCTGGACCCTAGAGGTGGCAACCTGCAGGTAACCTTGCCCTGCAGCTCACCCATGGGACCCGCTGCCTGCCGAGGTGGTCCCTGAGCCGCAGCCCCAGAGAGGGTGTAGGTACCTCCCCTCCGGCTGCAAGGCTGGCCTTAGAGGCTTTTCTTCCAGAGGCAGGAGGAGCCCACCAGAGTCAGGACTTCCAAAGTTCTTCCCCACCCCACCTCCAGAACTGGTTTCATTTGGAACACTCAGTGGATTAGTTTGGGGTCTTTCAAAAGGCAGAAACTATAATCAAAAGGATCTATTAGGAAGGCTGACAAATCCGAGGATAGAGACAGTCCAAAATGGCAGCCTGCACGTGCGAGAGCTGGGGGTCCGATGGCTGCTCAGCCGTGGGGTCGAATCCCATCAGGGACCGCAGGACAGCCGGTGAGAGTCTGCTGGAAATCCTGGTTGTTCGAGGAACAATGGCAAAGACCAGAGCCTGAAGATCGGGGACGAAGATCAGCAACAGGCAGACAGGACCGGAGCGAATCTGTGCTGACGACGTGCGCGTGTAGCGAGTCGGCGTCCGCAGACAGCTGTGAAGGCGAGAGCTTTGCCAGAGGAGGAGCTGTGACAAGCTTCCCGCTTCCTTCCTTTTATACCCTTGGAGTTCCAGTTGGCCCGCCCACATCCGGGTGGGAGCTCTTCCCTCACTGGCCGGCCCACAAGTCACTCACACTTGAATCCAGGCTGGTTCTCAATTCCCAGTCTAGGCGTGGCTCCCAAACCCTACTCCAAGTGTGGTTCCTGATGGCCTCAAGTTGACGTCATCTCTCCAACAGTCACACTCAGTGACATTCCAGGCTCCGGCTGCGGTGGCGGAGAAACAGTGCAAATTCCGGTGGGACCCAGGAAGAGCAGAAGCTGGCCCGCTAGGACAGCAAGCTGGCACACGTCAACGCCTTCACTCCAGTCAGCCGGGGAAGGAGCAGCGACCGAGAGCACTGTGGGCCAGGACAAAGACCTGCAGAAAGCCGGACCCTGGCAGGAGGGTGAGGCTGCCGGGTGAGACCCCAGGAAGGTGAAGTGTGAGGGGTTACCTGGGTGGGGGGGCGGGGCAGCAGCCAGCCAGTGGAGCTTAAAAGTTGGTGTCACATAGGAAAGGAAGAATTCAAATTACCCTTATTTGCAGGTGACATGACCCTTTACATAGAGGACACCCAAAACTCCACCAGAAGACTCTTAGATCTAATAAACAAGTTCAGCCATTCAGCCACGTTGCAGGATATCAAATCAATACACAAAAATCAGGAGCATTCCTCTACGGCAACAATGAAAACAGAGAAAGAGATCAGGAAAGTGGTTCCGTTCACAGTCACCCCCGATGAAATTAAATATCTAGGAATCAACCTAACGAAGCAAGTGAAGGATCTCTCTGCTGAGAACCATACTACTCTGAAAAAAAGAAATAGAACTTACAAATTGGAGCGACAGCCCCTCTTCCTGGCTAGGCAGAACCTACATTGTCAAAATGACCACACTACCTAAACTAATATACAGAGTCAATGCAATCCCAATGAAGATGCCAAGAGCATCTTTCACAGAGCTAGAAAAAAATGATCTAAAAATTTATATGGAGCTGCGAGAGGCCCAGAATAGCCAAAACAATCCCAAATAACAAAATAAAAGCAGGAGGCATCCAGATACCAGATATCAAGTTACAGTCACACAGCGACAGTGCTATAAACGCCATGCTATTGGCTCCAAAACAGACAGGTGGAGCGATGGAACAGAACTGAGGATGCAGAAACCTCCCCAGGTAGCTTCGGCCACCGGATCTTTGGCAAAGGGACACACATCGGAGGACAGATGGCCTCTTTTAAAAATGGTGCTGGGAAAACTGGCTAACCATGTACAGAAAAATGAAGCCAGACCCACACCATCCACCAAAACCAAATCAAAATGGACCACAGACTTAGACATTAAACTGGAAACACTGAACTTGTTGGAGGAAAAACCAGGCAAATCCCTTGAAGACATAGGCGTACACGAGGACCTTGTCAGTAAAACACCCAAAGCACACCCCAGGAACGGACAGATGGGGTCATGCGAAATTAAAAAGCTTCTGCACAGCCAAGAAAACTACCAAAGGAGTGAAGAGAACACCGCGGAATGCGAGGGAACATCTTTGAAAGCCACACCTCAGGCGGAAGACTATTATTTAAGATATACAAAGAACTGAAAAAAATTAGACCCACCAAAATAAAGGGCCCAATCAAACACTGGGAATCTGAAATGAGTGAACACTTCTCAGAGGTCCAAATGGTCAATAAATACATGGGAAAATGTTCAGCATCTTTTAGCCATTACAGAAACACAGATCAAAACAGCACTGAGGTTCCATCTAACGCCAGTAAGAATGGCTGGTATTAAGAACTCAAAACACAACAAATGCGCGCGAGGATCTGGGGAGAAAGGAGCCTCCTACGTTCCTGGTGGGACTGTAAACTGGTGCCACCACTAAGAAAAGCAGTATGAGATGCCTCAAAACCTGAACATCGACATGCCATTTGACCCAGCTGTCCCTCTTCTGCGGATCTTCCCAAGAGAGTTAAAATCCCCAGACAGGACTGCTCAAAGCGGCACAGTTCATCATAACCAAACCTTGGAAGAAGCCAATACGCCTAACCACAGGCGAATTGATAAAGAAGATGTGGTGTATATAATGGAGCACTGCTCTGCCGAAAAGAAGGACAAGTTCGAGTCATTTGTAGGAAAATGGCTTGTCCAATAGGAGAAGGCAAGCCTCAAAAAAATGTAAGAGATGTTGAAGAAGGCAGGAAGATGGGCTTGTGGACAGGGCATGGAAAGTGGGATGTGGCCAGGGGCTGGGGCGGGGAGAGGGATGCGATATGTAAATTTTTTTAAAAAGATGCAGTGAAGGCTAGAGCATGGATCAGGGACAAAAGTGCCTGCCCAGCGTGCTCAAGGCCCTGAGTTTGATCCCCAGCAGCCCATAAAGTCTAGCTGGGCATGGTGGCACGTGCCTGGCATCCCAGCACTCAAGAGGCTGAGGCAGGAGGACTACCATGAGTCCAAGGCCAGCCTGGGCTCTGCAATGAGTTCAGGACCAGCCTGGGCTGCAGAGTGAGACCCTGTCTCAAAAAAAATCTAAATAAATGTTCATGGACAAGAAGCTTTAAAGTGGCTGACATGGTGACATTCTCCACACCGACGTGCAGGGTCAGCTCAAACCTTGCTGATATTCCAGCGATAACCTCTGCAGAAACGCGCAAGCTGACTCTAAAATTCGTAAGGAAATGCAAGGGAGCCTGCATCCGGGCTGGTCCTGAACTCACTATGGAGGCTAGGCTGGCGTGGCATTCACAGTGATCCTCCTGCCTCAGCCTCCAAGTGTTGGGATGACAGGTGTGCCCCACCGTGCCTGGCTTATGTGGTGCTGGGGACCCGAGCCTGGGGCCTTGCAGTGGGTAGGCAGGCACTCCGGTGGCTGTCTGTTCCCCCATCCCCAAGGACGTTATCCCCAAAGTGAAAAGACAGCATTTGCTATTATTGTCTTGATTTGACACAAAACTTCTGCTTAATGGAGAGAATTTCCTTCGTCCTTCCTCATTTAATATGGAGAAACCAAGGCTCAAAGAGGCAGCAGGGCCTGGCCCATTCCCACCGGGACACTGGGGGCTGTTTACAAAGAGATGGAGCGTGCTATGGTCTGGATCTGGAGTATCCCCTAAGAGCCTCACGTATTGGGATGTGGAGGGATAAGGGAGGAGGGGCGCTGTTTGGAGGCAGAGCCTGGCAGGGCGAGGAGGCTGGGGCCTTGAACCAGAGGGACTCGGCGCTTGTTCAGGTTGGGAGCTGCCCGGGGCGGAGCTTTCTGGTGTGTGCTGTGGAGGCGTGGGCCAGGCAGGGAGGGACGGGATCCACACTGGGTTTGGGAACCCAACCGGCAGCTTGACCTAAGGAAGGAAGGAAGGAAGGAAGGAAGGAAGGAAGGAAGGAAGGAAGGAAGGAGAAGCATCGATAGCTGCTTCCTGGGAAAGCTCTAGCCTGGCCCTAGTCTGCGCACGTCCCTGGGCTGCGGGCCTCCTGTCTGCGGTAGGCGAGGGGCTCCCCAGCCTCTGCCCTGCACTCCGCCGGCTGCCCTCTGCTATGAATGGACTGCAGGAGATCTTCTGAAACTGTGCACTGAGTAGATCTTTCCTCCCTGAGACGGTGGCTGTCAGTATTTTGCCCCAGCAGTAAGCAAGAACTAAGCCAGATGCACACTCACAGCCCCCTCCCAGTAACCGGGCGGCGACTGCCCTGCCATGATGGTGGGGTGCTGCTGCGGGGACCCACACACGCCTCCAGGAAGCGGAGCCGTGGCAGGCAGATGATATATTTGAGAACTTAAGCACCGGGCAATCCGCCAGGTGTTTTGCCAACACTACCCTACTTAATCATGATAATAAACTTCCTAGGTGGGTACCCATTATCCCCATCCTACCGCTGCGGAAAGTAAGACTGAGGTTAAGTCTGTGCCCAAAGTTACCTGCCTGGGCTATAGTGTGAGACTCCTGTCTCAAAAAACAAAACAAAACAAAACAAAGAAAGATTCGGAGCTGCGCAGCAGCAGGGCTGGAGTGGGAATCCAGTCCGAATCTGAGTCAGCCTCCCTTCCGGACACCCCGTGTGCCCCCTTTCCCGCCCAGAGGCGCGGCTCCGCTCCCTGCCTGCCTCTTTCTGGGGTTCGGTCCCACCTGAGGCATCTGCTGCCTCCTGTTTCCCTCTCGGGCCGCTCTCAGCCGGGCATGGGGCGGGCGGCACCTGGCACATGGGCAGACAGATGATTAGGAGCCATCCTACCCCGTCTTCTCGTGGGTTAAACAAACAGCAGCTAATGGAGCTGCTGACGTCACTGTTCCAGTCCTGGGGGAAGGTGTCCACACGCCCATTTCACGGGTCAGCTGGGCAAACAGAGGTGGGGCCCGGGCCAGCCGGACACAAACAGGAAGGAGGTGTGACGCTGGTGCCCGCCTGCCGCTGCGCCTGCCCGCCTAGGTGCCCGCGGAGACACCCCGGCTCGTCACCTGGAGCAGGTGTGTCCAGCCTGCAGCCTGCAGGGTTCGGCCCCTGACATTTTTTAATGTTACAACGAAAAATTTTTCAAAAGAGTTTGAGTGCCTCTGTGGCTACATTAACTCAACTGAACAAGGGCGGAAAGCCGCGCGGTAGCCACGGCTGACGTGGAAACACATCCCGGGACTTTTCAAGACGGGCCGGTCATCCAGGTGGCGAGGTGTGCGCGCTCTCCCAGCCCAGACTCCTAGACACCCACCTTTTACCACTCCGCGCCCCGGCTTCCTGGACGGCAAAGGGCCTTCGTGGCGGGGACACACGAGGTGTAGTTTGGGAGAAGAAGCACAGGATATAATGGATGATCTGCAAGGACAGACAAGACGCCCTCTGGCAGGAGAACATGCCCAGAACCCGCGGGATCCTTGGAAGGACGGTGCAGGCTCCATCACGGCGGGGCAGAGGGTGGTGACAGCCCGGGACATTGGAACCGAGCAGGCCCAGAGCGTGGGCCATTACTCCATGTCCGCAGCCCTGGACGCCAGGGCCCAGGAAGTCACCGTCGGGGTGGCTTTGGGAAGATGTGGTACCTCATTCTTTGTGTGATTGAACAAGCACTTGCTGGGCTCACACCGAGTGCGGGCACCCACGTCCGGCTGGCCCTCGCCAGGAGTGAGCCCAGTCCATGCGCCCCGGTCCCCTCAGATCCTGGAGTTAATGACACCCGCTCCACGGAGGGAAAGGGGGTGAGCTTCTGCAGATGGCAGCCAGTGCCCTGGGAAGTCAGAAGTCACCAATCCACAAACCATCCCAGGCTTGGCCAAGTCCTCAGACTCCTGAGTCCAGTGCGGAGAAATCAGATGTAGCCTGCCTGCGTAGCTCATAGAGGAGCTCAGGGCTGCACTGCTGGGGTGTCCTGCGGTGGGGACAGGGACCCAGCGGCAGGGAGGGCAGAGAGCCACGCAGGGCGTGGGGACGACTACGTATCAAAACCTTGTTGCGTCCCTTCTAATCCATGAGATAATCTAGTGGCAGCCACTTGCCACCCTTCAAGTGCTCCGACCAGATGAGCAAAAAGGACAGAGGATGGGCACCGGCCCACATTGGCAGGCTGCAGCCTCAGTTCCACGGTCGTGGACTCCCCACAGCCAGCCCCGGGAGACTCCGGCCAGACAGAAAAGGGACCCTGTGCCACCACCCAGCAGAGCTGGCAGGACGGAGGCCCAGGTGACAGCTGCAGGGCCCTGCATTCTCTTGACCCTCGGACAGAGCCCTGAGCTGCTCTGGCCAGAACAGATGGGCTACACGGCAGAAGAGCATCGCCTGTGTACCCTTCCAGATCGCCCGCACCCTCACTTGCAGCCGCAGCCTTCCTTCCTTCATGACTCGCCCCAACACTGACTGCACCCCACAACGCATGGGGTGCACTCCTGAGTCCCGCTCGCCACCCTCCCAGGAGTAGCAACAGTTCCCAGGTGCACGGACCTGCCCGCCCCACTCTGGAAGCCGCGACGGGCAATGCGGTGAAGTTCTTTTTCCCGCCACCATCCTGACGCCTTTGCTTGGAGTCTTGCAAATTGGGCTGAGAAAAGACGGATTAATGAGAGGAAGCGAGAGTTTATAGTGTGGGCTTCACGTTGACATGGGGGAACGCCCACCTGTCGTTTTGTTTTTTAAATACTTATCGTGACTGAGGGGCCCAACATTCAACATATCAAATTCTCAAAGCTTGTGCACAAATAAATAAACCCAACGGTGCCCATTTCACAGGCAGGGACACAGAGGGTGGCAATGGCGGGGAGCCGGCTTGGTGGCATTCCTGGGGACAAGTCTCTGCAGCCAGGATCGCGCTAGTCCAGCCTCACACGCTGTCAATCGCTAGAGGACGGGGACTCTCGTGGAGAAGTTGGGGAAGGCCGCCACTGAGGACCGCCTCCAGTCTGCTGGCGGGGTGGCACTTGGACCCCCAACTGGAAACACAGCACGCCACACGGATGGCGTGTGAGGGCTGAACACAGAACACAAAAGTGCTGGGAGTGGCGGCACGTGCTGGGAGCCTGGGGCAGGAGGATCTCAACCGAATGAGACCATCTTAAAAAAAATTAAATGGGTTGGGGATACAGCTCAGCACGAAGGCCCAAGGCGCCTGCCCCGACAAGAAGAGTAAGCGTTTCCTGGTCTTGGGGTCTCCCTCCGTGAGGGTCCCGCGGGCCGGGCCACCCCTCCGAGACCCCCTTGGGTGGGCGGGGACAACGTGCGCGCCGCGGCAGCCGCTCTCCGAGTGTTTCTCAGGGACCCTCGTTCTCTGCTCTCTCTGAACCTGTCCTGCTGGGGACAGCACGCCTGCCGGGTCGCGCCCTGGGGCAGCCGGCACCCAGAGCCTGGGGTGGAGTCTGAGGGCAGATGGCTCAGGCAGCTGGGCACCTGGGGTTCAGAGCCCTGCACCTTCTCCTCTGCCCCGCCCAGCTCTCTCCCTTCCCTTCCACAGAGGCTGTCCTCAAGGCCCCCTTGATAAGCTAACGCCGCGCGCGCCAGCCTCCTTCCCAGACCTTCGTCTTGGGGACATACACCCGAGTGCCCATCGCACACAAAGATTGACAGGGTCATGAAGGGACTCGAAGGTGCAACCGCTGTTTAGTGTCGAACGGCGGGGGGATGGGGGTCGGGGCTAAGCGCCCAGTAACGGTCAGTAGAGTCTCAGTGGTGAAATGCTTGTAGTTACTGACGAGGGCACAACATAAGGCGTGTTAAATTGAGTTAAGTTTGGCCTCAGTGAGCCCCCATACTTGGGTGGTAGAAGTTGGCCCAGAGGGGCTCCTGTACACGCACTGCAACGCAGCTTGACATGCAAGGGAGTCATAGCCTCGCCTAAGAATGCGCCCTGGTAACTAAGCGACCAAACTCAGCCAATCAAGACGGGAGGCTGCTGAATTACGTTCCAACAAGGCAGCTGCCCCCTTCTCCTGTCGACTCTGGGTGCCCATTCCCGTTTTTCTGGTTTAAATACAGGTTGCCAGGCTGGGGGTGCCCTGCGGCCTTTCCATCCCAACGCTGGGGGCTACAGGAGCGTTCAGGATCTTCTCTGCAGCAGGTCCACGGCCACGTTTCTTGCTGAGCTTCTCTCTCTCTCTCTCTCTCTCCTTTTTTTGTTTTTCTGAGACAAGGTCTAGCTATGTAGCCCCGGCTGGCCTTGAACTCACGGCACCCCTCCTGATACAGGCATGCGCCACCCTGTCCGGCTTATATGGTGCTGCACATAAGGACATGGTGATGTGTGGGGAACCAAACTCCAGTGCTTAGTGCTTGGATAGAGCTTGCTAGGCAAGCGCTTTAACTGCTGAACCGTTCCTGCAGCCCCAGCTTAGCTATTTTTGCATGCAACTCTGTTTTTATGTTATTAATGCCAAGATTTCCAATCCAGGCAAACGGCCTCCATGGCAAGAGACTCCGGCCTCCCCAGGAGTGGAACCGTGTGGCGTCCCCCCAAGTCAGGGGTCTCGGCGTGAACAGCAGTGTCTGGGGGCCTGGAAGTGGCGGGCTGGCTGATTGCACGCTGTCCACACTGGCTCCTTTCACTCGCCCAGCATGAGGCAGGGGCAGATGCCGGCTGGGAGAGTGATCGTGTCCCCCTTCTCCACGGAGACCCAGATCCCCTGTCCTCCATCTCTGGCGTCACCGTAAGCGCTGGAGCGCCTCATGCAGGTGCAGGTGCTCCTCGTAGAACAGTCTGATTGTGTCCTCATAGTTCGGGCGTTTATCTTTGCAGGTGGTAGTGGTGTCTCTGGGGATACTTTCCAGCTCTGGTCATTCCCGTATTTGTCTACGTCTAGCTTCCAGTAGCGCAGGCCGAGGTCACGCAGCTGCTCCAGGCCCACCGGGCAGCCGGGCTGGAGGCAGTGGGGCCGCCGGGGACCATCTGCGGACTCGCCGGGCACCAGGCCTGCACCATTGAGGTGGCCGGCGTTGCCTGGGGTGGGCTGGGGCAGAGGGCTATTGTAATAATTTTTTTAATGTAAACCCTCACCATGTATTTTGGTCCCTCCAGGATGCCATGGACCCTTGCGAGTGAGTGACAAAGGTAGAGGGGGCGGAGGCCTTTCTGCTGCCCTCTCCTGTCCGTAGGGAGGGCATCTCACCCTCCCAGGCACCTTCCCAGCACACCTGCCTCCCGTCTCTAGCGGGGAAGGAGCGGATCTTTGGAGGACAGCTGTTCATCTCCGCAGGCTGCCGCTGGGAATTTTGGAGTGCAGCCTCTCCAGAACAGAGTGGCAGGAGGCTGGACTCTGAAGGTCGTCTCTTCAGGGTGGAGCCCGAGGCCTTCACACTGACCTACGTCTCCAGCCCGTTTTTTGGTTTTTAATTTTGAGAGGGTCTCGCTAAATTGCTCTGTTGCCCGGGGGGGCTTTACCTGGCAGTCCTCCTGCCTCTGCCTCCCAGTGCTGAGCTCCCAGGCCTGGTTTGGCCTCTGGTGTCTCCGTAGACCGTTCCTGCAGACATCACGGGGCAGGGAGAGGCAGCGCTGGGAGGCCTGCTCTTCATTTTAGGGGAAAATAAGGTCACGGTGGTTCCAGCTGCCCACGCTGTTATCCACATGGTTTTAAGAAAGTGAATAGCAGGGCTGAAGGGATGGCTCAGCGGTTAAAGCTACACAAGCGCTAAGCACCCGAGTTCGATTCCCCAGCACCACATAAACTGGGCGTGGTAGCACACACGCCTGTCATCCCAGCACTCAGGAGGCTGAGGCAGGAGGATTGCCCTGAGTCCAAGGCCAGCCTGGGCTCCGTAGTGAGTTCAGGACCAGCCTGGACTGCAGAGTGAGACTCCGTCTCAAAAAAAAAAAAAAAAAAAAAAAAGTGAACAGCAAAAAAAACAGAAAAAGAACAGACTGGTCCAGAAAGGGGTTCAGGCATGCCATCCGCACCCGCCCACGCCGTGCTTTAGGCTGTGGATGGAGAGGCAGGGAGGTCACTTTCTCGGGGCAAGGCTGCTCACCCCCAATGCCCCTGACCTGTGGAACAGTCACTGCACAATTCGGCTCCTGAGAAGACAGGGTCTCTCGCCATGAATTGAATACAGTTGGCCTGTATTAGAAACCTTAGCGTTAAATAAAATAAAAAACAGAGTTGAATACAAAAATAACTAACCTGATGAGGAGTGGCTCAGCTCAGCCCAGGCTCAAGGAGAGAAAGAAAACTCTGTGATTGCCTGCCGTCATTCGCACCAAAGTCTCAGGATCCCGAATTAGCCTGTCCCGGTCCTCTGGTTGCCCGACTCTGGCTTTATTTATTAATGCCCAGGGCCCGGCTGAGATATCCCGGATGCTCCGTGCCCCTCGCTGGACCCAGTTCTCAGGGTCGCTTCTTTTCATCTGTCAGCTCCATTTGTTTGTGTTTTGTGGCATAAAGAACCAGACCTGCAGAGCCAGGGGGACGCGCCAGCTGGGCCTGGGCCTGTGCCGGCGGTGGGTTCACGGGGACAAAGCGCCTCCTCTCCTGGCATCTTCTTGGCTTTGTATCCTGACAGAGCCCCCAGTTCCACCTGTGAAGTGCAGATCGTCTGCCTGTGTGTGGATTTCCTGAACCCAGGCCAAGCTGCCAAGGGGCATACGGCTGCTGGTGCCATAGGCCTCCTCGGTGGGCCGTGGACGCTGCTTTGCAGACAGGGCTGGCGCCAGCCGCTGCTTTCCGTCTCCACGAGGCAGTTCTGGCCTTAGAGGCCGTGCCCAGAGCAGACCCGAATTGAGTGATGCCACAGCAGCGCCTCAGACATGATCAGGAGAGTACAGTTTGACAGGGTCCTTAAAAAAAAAACAACAACAGGAGAGAGGGGAAGGATGGGGAGGGATTCCTGACTTTGCCATGATATGTATGTGCACAAAATGCTCAAGATCAATGTAAACTCTAAGTTTTGCACTTATACGTGTCAATAAAGGGGGTGGGGGGATCCCAGGAGTTTCCCACGCTTCGCCGTCAAGCAGGTGTCTGCTTACTGCCAAGAGGTGGACTTCTTCACAAGTTTAAGCTGTCCCCTGTCTGGGAAGATGCCCCAGTGAAGAGGCCGGCTTCCTGAGCTCGCGCAGCCTCTGTCCACCTGCGTGTGCTGCTGCCGGCTGTTTCCCAGACCCTCCCACCGTGGCTGGCTGTCATGAGTGGACTGAGACTTCCTGAAATTATGAGCTGAAATGAATGTTTTCTTCCTTCAGTCGCAGGTGCCTGGCACTGTGGCCCTGCTGTGAACAAGGAGCCAAGGCAACCAGGCCATGGAAAACTGCCACCCAAACAGACCCAAGCATGCCCTGACTCCAAGTCATCTTCTACCTGACCCACGGCCGCGTCCCCAGTACCCCTCTTCCTACTCTGTCCCCGCCCCACATAGCTGGCTCCTCATACCCTTCCTGCCCTGTCCCCGGTCTCCCTACCCTGGAGGTTTCCTTGCTAGCTGGTGGCAGCACCAGGCCTTACTTAGGGACAGCCCAGGGGGGACCGGGAGACACCAGGGCTGGGTTCTTCTATCTCCGTCACCCAATCCTGTTTATTTCTTTGGTTTCATTATTTTATTGCCATATCATTACTGCATCCCTGGGGATGGAACTCAGGCCCCCACAAGCTGGCTAGTGCCGGCCTGCGTGCCACGCCCCAGCTGCTGCCTTCCTCAGGTCCACAGTCAGGAGGCTCCGAGAAGCCGCCGCTGGGGACCTGCACAGAGATGTCCTGTCCCTGGGGATTTCAGGGAGCCAAAGAGCGGAGCGAGCATTAATGTCCCATTAAAGGCTCTGACCTGTCAGCCCAGTGCTCTGGGAGGCTGAGGTGGGAAGATTAGAAGTTTGAACCCCACTTGGGCACCTTAGTGGCATAATGAGATCTGTGTCAAAATCAAAACTAAGTAATGGGTTTATTTTTTTGAGACAGGGTCTCACTCTGTGGCCCAGGCTTGCCTGAATTCACTTTCAGAGCCCAGGCTGGCCTTGGACTCACGGCAATCCTCCTGCCTCAGCCTCCCAAGTGCTGGGATTACAGGCGTGCGCCCCCACGCCCGGCTTATGCGGTGCTGGGGAATCGAACTCGGGTACTTAGTGCTTGGCTTAGCGATTGCTCAAGCGCTTTAACTACTGAGCCATTCCTCCAGCCCCAATAACGGGTTTAAGATAGAGCTTGCATGAAAGTCTGGGCTGAATCCCACCTAAAATTAATTGATTTTTTAAAAAAAAGTCTCGACTGCAGTATTTACACACAACCAGCTGTTCTATGCTTTGGGATGTCCCCCAGTTCTGGAAATGACAAGAGATGACGGGATGACTCGCAGAGGGACATGGCATTTAGGCCTTGGGGACCCCTAGAGGACGCGTCCCCAGCCTGGGGAGATGGGCAGGCCCGGAGCACACCCTGCGGAGCGGGTGCTGGGACAGTGAGAAGCCCGGCCAGGACGTCCCAGCGGGCCTGACGTGCCCCACCCGGCCACAGGACCGCAGTCGCGCTGTCCTCTCGTGGTCTGGCCAGGTTTCAAGGCCTCCGAGCCCCAGGCCCTGAGGTCAGCATGTGGATGAAAGCCGGGACGAGGAGCACAAGCATGTGACTTTCCTTCCGGGGAGACAGTGCCGTGATCACTGCTAAAAGCCAGGCGAGGAAGGCTCCCACGCACCCCTCACTCCCGCGGAGTCTAGAATCAGGAGGGGGGAGGGGCGGGCCACGTGCTGGATGGAGAAATAGTCGGGATTATTAGCAGAGTCGTTCTCCGTAGTTAGGGGTGTGGATTCTATACGCGTGCGCACTTGCATCTGGTCGGTGCCCGTGGAATAGCGTCTGTGTGTGTGAATCACCGCGTGTGTGACTACCGTGATGTGGCTGGCCAACCTCTCAGGGAAGGCTTTGCACCACGTGATCTCCTAAAGCCCGGGACCCTCTGAGTCCAGCACACGTGACCACCAGGAACCAGGTGAAGGCCCCGCTGGCGTCTGGGAAGGGACCACTTTGGTTTGGCTGCCCTGGCAGTGTGGGTATTTCAGACAGTTAATTCTAGGCTGCCTCTCTCTTTGTCCCCAGTGTCACACACGCCCTGCGGATGTGGCCCGCCTTGGCCAAGAGAGACAGCCTCTCCTAGAGCCCGCACCCACATCCCCTGGGCGGCCAGCGCTGGCCAGCGAGGGACCTGTGTGCAGACGGCTCACCTGCGGGGACCATAGAGTGTCCGCTGGAGGACCTGGCCATCTCCAGGACACCCCTCCCCCCGGCCACACCTTGTTTTGGAGGCGTTTCTGGGTAGTCTCCGGGCTGTGTAGGCTGCCCTTCCAGCGCTTGGGAGGTGGAGGCAGGCAGATTGTCCTGAGTCCAAGGCCAGCCTGGGCTACACAGTGAGCTCAGGACCAGCCTGGGCGACGCAGTGAGACTGTCTCAAAAAGAAAAAGAGTTAAATATGGCCAGGCACTAACGTTGCCCAGACAGGGAGAGACCGCACCTGCTTAGACCACACTGTGGATTCTTAGAACTTCAACAAGAATCTGGGCCCAAGATGACTTTTTAAATAATTTTGACACAAATAAAAATCCGTCACTTAGAGTGTCTTTGTGAGGAGGGTTCTAGCTCACACGTGGCTCTCGCTTCTTGGCATCTTTCCTCACCGGGACCCTGAAAAGTGGGCGCTATGGACTGTTAGCCCCATTTTGCTGATAAGAAAAGTGAGACCCAGAGGACCCAGTGCACCCAAGGGGAGGGTGGCAGTAGGTGCCCGGCCCCTTGTGCATCGCAGCTGCTGCACTGAAAGTGACATTTCCCCACCTCAGCAGGCCGGGACCTCGGAACCACCTGCAGAGCCTGTTAGCAGCCTCCGTTTCTGGGGGGAAAGCGCCCCATCCGACTTTGTCTCAGGTGAACCCACTGCTACCCCGGAGGCTGTGGGCTCAGACCTTGGAGCTGGTTCAAGCTGCAGCCAGGGGCCTAGAGTCGGGGGTTACAGGGCAAGACGCTGCCAGAGGTCCCCTGCTTCCTGCCCAGCCCTCTCCTGGGCAGAGAGGCTCACCAGCCTCTGGGAACACATAGCGGGCGGCAGGCCAGGCCAGGCCAGGACAATGCCACACAGCAGCACAAGTGAGCACACGTGGAGAGGGACCTGCTCCTCCAGCTCCGGATGTGCGGACAGGGTGAGGTCCACGCAGGACCGTGGGCCCCACGCGGGATGGCTGTGCCCACCCTGCCTGCGAGGGGGCAGATTGCAGCGGGCGCACCGGGGCCAGACCTGGGGCTGACCAGCAGGAGAGGGAGGGACAGGGCGGCCAGCGAGTGGGGCCAATGCACATGGGCGGGAAGGCAGTGCTCGCCGTGGACGCGTGTGAATGCACAGGTGCTCTGGAGAGCGCGCGGGGACGGTGCCCTGTGGCCCCCGCGCTTCCCGATCCAGCCACCAGAGGGCAGCAGCGCCCGTGCGGTCCGAGACCCGCCGGAGTCCTGGTCACAGGGCCCAGCGCAGGGCCGACCGGCCTGCCGGGGTGTGGACAGGCCCGGGGTGCCCAGGGCAGGCCCTGAGTCCCTCACAGGACACGAACCCAGGGGACGCAGGCATGCCAGCCGGTGACCTGGGCACTGGGCATCGTATTCCCCGTGTTGGCACCTAGGCATGCGCGCCACCACAGGACCCTCCATCGCCCTTTAGCTGTGGCGCGGCTTGGTGTCCTGCGTTCACTCAGGTGCAGGGGATTCCTGTAGCCAGAGCAGGGGTCAGGGCCGCGGGGTTCAGGCGCAGGTCCTGTGGCTCCTCTCCCATCGGCAGGTGGGACCACCAGCCTTCCATCAGCACGCAACCAGGGGGAGTTCCCCATCTCCAGCACCCCGACATCAAAAGAATTTGTGACCCCGCCGCCATCTGAAACCACAGACCCTTTGACCCGACAGGGTGTGATCACATCAAAGCGGAGGTGCAGGGGCCCCTGGAGGGGCGGCCCCACCTGGAGGCGTCCCTTTGATCAGCCCTATAGCCCTGGAGGCAGGTCCTCCCCGCTGGCCTGCTGGCCTCCCCCAGCCCCTGGCCCCTTCCACCAGAAGGCTGCACCTCCCCCAGAAAGAATCGGGAAAGAATCAGAATCCAGGAAGAATGGTGAGGTTTCACTACATTCAGAAGAAACGGATTTTTCTCTCCCTTCCTCCTCTCAAAGGAGGGACGTCGCCTGCCGGAAGGCCTGTGATGAGCTTGCGGTGGGCGGAGACTCGGCCACGCCCTGGGCTGTCACGGGAGGGTGGGAAAACTCAGGTGCTTCCCAGTGAGTCCTTGGATCCACGTGACCAAGCCACCTTGGCCACATTCACGTTTGATTTAGTTTCTTTTTTTAAAATCTGAATTAAATGCATTGCAGCAGGCGCTGCTGTCCCCACGCCGGCTGTGCTGGGGTCCCCTTGGCCAAGGACTTCCTGTGCCCTAGGTCTGCTGTTCCGCAGGAGGCTGGAGGGGAAGGGATGAGGGAATGGGTGTCTGAGGAGCAGCCCTTTCCGAAGGACAGGTGGGGATGGGGGAGCCACACCTGCTCCCTGCCCCTCCCGCACGCCCGGGTCCCAGGACCCCCCTGGGGCAGGCTCCCAAGGGCCCTGGAGGGCCCCGCCTGCCAGGGCTGCCCTCTCCACACACCACACGTTCCTTGAGAAACCAAGCCCGCTCTATGCTCCTGAGTTCTTGTCTCTAGGGAGACGCCAATTTACAGTGCATAAATACATGGATTGTTCTGGAAGTACTGGGAGGAGTATAAAGGGGAGAATGAAGTGGAAAGTGGGGCTCCCCTGAAGCCGGAGGAGGGGCCAGGGCGCCCAAAAAATGGAGCTTTTTGGTGATGCTAAGTAGACAAAATCTGCTGGCTGGAGGCATAGCTCAGGGGGTAAGGCGCTTGCTTAGCATGACCAAAGCCCTGTGTTCGGTTCCGCAGCACCATACAAACCCATTGTGGTGGTGCACACCTGTCACCCCTGCACTCAGGAGCCTAAGGCAGGAGGATTGCCCTGAGTTGGAGGCCAGCCTGGGCCTGGGCCCCATAGTAGGACCAGCTTGGATTACAGAGCAAGACCCTGTCTTGAAATTTTTTTTTAAAAATCTGCCTTTTGACGTTGTTAAGTACACACATCAGCGGCACTGGGCGTTGTGTCGCCGTGAAGCCGTCACCACTCTCCCCCTCCAGAGCTGTGTCCTCACTCCGCTTTGACTCCACACCCCTTGCTCATGAAGGCCCTGTCCTCCCTCCCCAACCCCTGCTGACCACCACTGCGCTTCCCTCGGAGAATTCCCTTCTGAGGACCCGGCTTCTCTGGGTCCTTCATGAATACCGCCGGTCCTTTCGTGACTGACTTAATTTATAGACTTGATTTATAGTCTCACCCATGTAATATGTCCCGGAATCTCATTCCTCTTCAGGGCTGAGGAACATGTCACTGTAGGTGCTCAGCAGTTTCTCCATGCATCACCGGCTCATCTCCACCTCTTAGCTTTTAGGAACAAGGCACCTGGAATGGTGGGTGTACCAGGCCTGCTCTCAGTTCTGTGGGGCAGACACACGTGGGATTGAGGGATCCTGTGGGAATTCCACAGCCGTTTCCTCTCCGAGTACACAGCATGCCGTTCCTGACAGTTGTACCCAGTTCCCATTTTGCCGTCTCCTTCCCAAGGACTGTGACTTTACGGTTGGCTTGTTTTATGTATGTAGTGCCCACCTTAATGGGTGCAAAGTGGTACGCGCCGCTAGCAACGAACATCTTCTCTCACACTTCTTGGCCATTCGTGTGCCTTCTTTGGAGACACGCCAGTCCAAGTCCTTTCTTACTTAATCGGATCGTCTAGGCGTTGACTGATGAGTGGTGGCAGATCTGGACGTATTTTCATCACTAATCCCCCAGCAAATATCACCTTTTCACTCTCTTGATCATGCCCTTTGGCCTACAGAAGATTTTTATTTTTTTGAGACAGGTCTTGCTCTGTAGTCCAGGCTCTTTCTGAACTCACTATGTAGCCCAGGCTGGCCTTGGACTCAGGACAATACACCTGCTTCGGCCTCCTGAGTGCTGGGATTACAGGTGTGCACCCACACGCCCAGCTTATATGGTGCTGGGGAATTGAACTCGGGCACTTAGCGCTTGACTTAGTGCTTGCTAGGCAAGCGCTTTAACTGCTGAGCCGCTCCTCCAGCCTCTCTCTTTTTTTAGTTTTTGAGACGGGGTCTCACTCTGCAGCGCAGGCTGGTCCTGAACTCGCTGTGGAGCCCAGGCTGGCCTCAAGCTCATGGCGATCCTCCTGCCTCGGCCCCCCAAGCAGTTGGGGTTACAGGTGTGCGCCTGTAATAAACACAAGCCCGGTTCATCTCCTCACGGTTGCTTGGTGCCTGTGCTTTTGAGACCATATCCAGGAAATCACCGTCCAGTCCCACGTCACAGAGCTTTCATTCCCTGTTCTAAGAGTTTCACAGTTTTGCCCCTCATTTTCACTCTGTTCATTCATTTTCAGTTAGTTTTTGTGTATGGTGGACAGGGGCAAAACGTTACATTCTTTCCTAAAGTAGGTGAAATTTTTTTCAATAAAGAAAGTCTCAGTCATCGCTACCTTGGGTCGGCCTTGTTACGTCCTCGTTCTCCTGTGCCTCACCAGTTGCAGGCTTCTGGTCAATTCCCAAGGCCTCATAAAACAGGGGGAGAATGCAGTGGGCACGGGTCACTTGAAATCGGTGACATCTGAGTCATGAGGTGTGACTGCAGCTTGAGCAGCCGGACCTCAGGATCGCCTTCCGCCCGTTGAGGTGTAGCCATGACCTTTGAGAGTGAGGAGGTCATCCTGACGAGAGGACATCCCAGATTACATCATGTCTACCCCAGATAAAACAGACTCGGTGTCAGCTTGGGATTAATTAAGGCATCCGGATCCACAGATCTGACCTGTTTTATCGCATTACACATAAAAAGGCCCCTAATTTTATCCCAAATTCAACCGCTCATAGCCACCAACAAGATTATCCTCAGATATCAAGTGTCTGTATTATGCCGAGTAGGGTAGCCATTGTCCAGAAGCACTGGTGACGTCGGGGAAGCACGGGTCAGAGCCAAGCCGTTTATAACTCAAATCATTCCTGGGTGTCGCCAGAGAGTCGTGAGAACGCGCTTAAGTTTTCAGAACTTTGGGGGAAAGATCTTTAGGAAACGAATTTCACTTTTCAGATCCTAGAGAAGGAACCTGGAAAACTCTGCCTTTCGGCTTGCACACTGCGGTGTGTTTTTGAGCTGCAGGTGTGTTGTGAAGGTCATTATTTTAGTGAGCCGGTGGGAGGGGTGATGAGGATTTTTCAGAAAGTAGGAGGTCAGAGGTCAGGAGCAGGCCCCTCACCACGATGCTTTTTTCTAATGGAACCGAGCTGCGGCCACGTCACTGTCCTATCGGGTGCCTGGAAGCTACCGAGTTTCCCGCAAAGGAAATGAACGAGGGCCAGGTACAGAGCCTTCGCTTCCTAAGTGTTTTTCCTACTTTAAGTAGAATTACATCCTGACCCAGCAGAAGGAGTCCTGGCCGGGTCCTTGGCTGAGGCGGCTGCTACTCCCAGCTGGGCCCGAAGAGCCCTGCCCGGCCTCCTCCCCTGGGTAACCATTAACCTCTGTCAGACTTGGTCACTTGTGGTTAGATCACGCGGACTTTCCCTTCCTACAGGAAGAGAAAGGAGAGAGAAGGTAACTAAAAAGAAATGTGCCCAGGCCGGTGTCATAGGACTGCGTGTCATAGCACCGTGGGAGGCTGAGGCAGGAGGATCGCACGTTCCAGCCCAGCCTGGGCAACATAGCAGCGTGGGGAGACCCTGATTCGGAATCAGAAATGAAAAGGGGCTGGGGATGTAGCTCAAATCACGACAACAACAATAATGACAATGATTTCTTCTGAACGGGCTTTGTCTTCCCTTGTTTTTCTCCGGAGATACCCAAAGGGATTGCACAAGTAGGTGTGATCTTACTTTTAAGCCACAGCGGACTTCCTATGAAGATTCTGTCTCGTGGCAAAAGGCGTGGAAGCCACACAAAAAGCCCACGTGGGTCTTTTAGGCAGATGCTCAGCCCCGGTGCCACACTCTCCCCCTGGAGGGCTGCAGTGAGCTCCCAGTTTCTCATTCTGACCTTTACTGTAGCACTTCTTGCTGTCCGGCAAAAACACTTGGTTAGTCGATCCAGGAAACAAATGAGCCAGCCCTGGGAAAACACCTGCCATCCCAGCACTCCAGAGGCCGAGGCAGGAGGCTCCTGAGTTCAGACCCTTCCTGGACAAGTTAGTGATTTAGCCAGGCTCAAAATAGGCCTTGGGTTCAAGTCCTGGTACCAGAGAGAGAAAGAGAGAGAGAGAGAGAGAGAGAGAGAGAGAGAGAGGAAGAAAGGGGGGCAGGGAAGCAGCTTGTCCTGCTAGAACCCCACTCTTTCCCTTTTCACCTCTGACCCCACAGAACAAGCAGGTGAATTCCCAGCTCCTCCTCCCTGGCCCTCCCAGCTCTGTCAGTGGGGGGCAATTGGGCGCAGGGTGGTTTCCAGTTAATCACAGAATCAGAGTTCAGAAAGGAGCTGTGGGTGGCAGAGCACCTACCTGCTGGGTTGAGTCAGCCCGGAATGGAACAGTGTAAACAAGTCCACACCCTGCGCCACAGCTCCACCCCTGGACTTATCTTGGGCCCGCCTGCCCACCTCCCTGGAAGCCAACTTTTCTGGGCGAGGGAGTCAGACGCCTGGGCAGGAGCTCTGGGCCCCCAGAGGCTCCAAGACCCCACTTCCCTCCACCCAAACTGGGCCCCAAACCCCACAAGAGCCCCTGGCCCCCACAGAGTCTCCAGCTGGAGCAGCTGCTCAGGAAGGGGCAGAGCCAGCTGGCCAGTTCCCAGCGGGAACATGGGCAGCCAGGCCTGGTGACCAACACCGTTGCTCAAGCAGAACTCTGCTGGTGACTTTCTGTGGCCAGCCGGCTCTGTGGCAGGTGTGGGGACTTTTTTGTTGTCGTTCGTTCGGCACTGGGATGGGAACCCAGGGCCTTCGTGCAGAGACACATCCCCACCTCTTACCCCCCACCCCTTTATTGAGACAGGGTCTGGCTATATTGCCCAGGCTGGGCTCAAATTTGTGATTCTCCTGCCTCAGTCTCCCAGCGGGGCAGACTGCAGGCGTGTGCCACCATGCCCATCTGAAGGGCCATTTCTTTCCTCAGACTGCTTTCTTACCCATGCTGGCTGAGGTAGCCCAGTACCCCAGGTAAGATAAAGCCAGCACCCGAGTCCCAGGGGTGTTCCCCGTCCTCCGGTGGCGTCTGTCCGAGCCCGAGGGCTCAAGTCCGCTTCCTGTGGTGGTTCAGGACCTCACCACTGGCCTTAGAGTCACTTCCCGCCACCAACCTCCTCACCCAGCACCAGGACGGCTGAGTCAATGAACTGCTGACCGAACAGCTCATTTCAAGGGGGAGCCGGCCTGCGGTCTCACTCTGGGAGGCTGAAGCAGGAGCATTGCAAGATCTAGTCGAGCCTAGGCAACTTCTGAGACCTGATCTCAGACTTGAAAATAAAAGAAGCTCGGGATGTAGCTCAGCGCGAAGGGCCTGTGGCCC
>PVKB01006835.1:0-50644 GCA_004027205.1 Ctenodactylus gundi
TTTTCGTCTCTGAGTTCTGAAGTAAAGTCAGCATTTAGCATGTTTTGATTTCAAACTTCTGAGTGAGAGGAGATAGGAAATACTGGGCTGTCGTGTGATTCATGAGCTATGGGTCAGAAGCATGGCCTTCACATCTCCCTGCACACTGCAATTCAGAAAGGTAGAAAAAGGAAATCTTTGTGCCCAATCAGCCCGTTACATCAAAGACAAGGATACAGGGAACACTGAGAAACAAACAATATGTTTTACGTTGTGTGCCTCTTGTGGTATGATGTGATCTTGCACCACCCACACCTTCATCCTCTTAGGGATAGGAAGGACCATTTTGTCCAATGTATCTATGCTGTATCCTCTCTGTAGTTACTTACTCACTGCTAAGTATTGTGTCAGTTCTGGTCGTGTCACAATGTGTTGGCTCATTCTGTCTCATCCTTTGGGCATTTTACCATCTCACCACATCACATAGAGATAGGGAAAAACAACACGATAGGATATTTTGACAATAAAACCATATCCTCATTCTCCTACTTTTATGAGTGCACAGTTTTAATTCTTCCATTTTATTATTGTAATTGATGTTGTACCTAACTTATAAATCAAGCTTTATCGTAGGTATGCTTGTATAAGAAAAATGTAATACATAAAGGAATTTGGTACTATCTGTGAATTCAAGCTTTCTCGGGGGTTCTTGGAATATATTCTCCACAAATAAGGAGCACCCAGGAAACTTGGCCAAGTCAGGTTTTTATCCCTGCCTAAAGTAATCCAGCCCAGAATTGTTATTTTTATTTTGGATACAATCAGCTTTTCAAGAGATTGAAAGCTGACGCATTTTAAAACACTTAACTGGCCAATCTGTTCCAAATATCTGGCACCTATGTAATTTTTTAAAAAGCAATTTCTAGAATCACATTTTTCTCTTTAATGTGTTTTTACAATGGAAAATTACTGTTTGAGAACTGGAAATATATTTTTCAGTAAGTCATATCTGCAAAATCAATTTTATAACCATTTGTAAAAGTTACTTTATTCTACTGGTAATGATGAGAAAGTTACAGATATGTTGTTAAGTGCTTTTGAAAATAACGAAGCTGACTTTTTAATCCCCAAACTCTTTCTTGTTACAACCAGTCATTGAATGTGTTGTTTATCAATATTTTATATATAACAAATATTTATTAAATATTTATGTACACACTATACCAAGTGTTATAGAATATTAAAAACTATGGCTAGACACATTGTTTTCCTTTCAGTTAATGAAAAAAATACTAGAACACGGTTTTTACTTATATAATTTTACAAAAATGAAAGAAATTATTTTTCACCAGACTCTGGCTGGAGCCATTTTTCGGTCATACCATAAATTGATTTTTGTTTCTTTTTTTGGTGCCTGTTTGTTGAGCAAGTCTGGCATTCAGTTGTCATGCTCAAAAATTATTATAGTTTAGATATTTTATACAAAATATTGATGTTTATCCACCTCGGGCAAAATCGTGAGATAACTGGTAGCATCCTCCATAGTTAAAAAATTCTGAATAATAATCCGTGGGTACAGGCTTTACATTAAAGGTCACAACCTAGAATACCTATAAAGATAGGACAGTAAATTAAATGGGCTTGAATGTTTTGGATTGTAATCCCTCATGTTTCTATCATAGAATATCACTGTCATGTTGTCAACTCTTCTTATTATTGATAAGTAATTATGGGTTGGATCTGGAAAACAGTAAATTTCAATAAATACTGAAATAAAAGTAAACTTTATTAAGTTCACTGTCTCACTGAACTTTTTTAAAAGACCATTTTCTCAATTAAAAAAAAAATCCTCTGAACAAACCAGTCTCCCTGCAACAAGGAAATAACCCAAGGTAGGTATACTCATCTGTCATTAGATAAGCTAATATCCTGCAAAATTAAGACCATTCCAATCTGTATTCCTCTAGTGAATGTAAACTTAATTTAGTTATTGAAGAGGAGGAGTTATTACAGGAGGATAACTCTTACATATGGAAACTTCCTGCCTAATTCTTAGCTAATGTTGAAACTTGAAATTTCTCCTCAAAACAATTGAAAGTAAAAATAGGAATCTTATGTAGATAAGCCTAATTTAACATTGCTCATTCATTGATTTAGTAGTTTTCCAGTAGGCATTATTTAAAGAGGTGACTATATTTTTGAGCATCCATTTATTCATTATTATTCATTCATATTTTGTTTTTAATCTTGTGACATTGTATTCATTCATTATTTATTTTATTATTTGAGACAGGACCTCACTGCACAGGCTGACCTTGAACTCAGATTTTTTTGCCTCAGCCGCTCAAGTGCTGGGATTTCAGCAGCACACCGTGACCAGACCCAGCTCAGTCATATTCATTTTTTAAAAATACCTAGCTATTGATCATCAAAAGTGCAATGAGTGAGAATGATAAATTATTACTCCAAGAAAATGTTTGCTTAGTTGAAGTCTTTTGAAGATGTTTATATTCCTATGTCACTGATGTGATTCAAATATCACAGTTAATTCATTATATCCTTATGATTTATTAATTGTTTTCCTGCTTTTCAGAGATTATTTGGGCTTAGGCATTTATTAATTAGTTAATTTTCAGCAAACTAGGAGTATGCACATAAATATTTGAAACATACACATGCATAAAAGACACAAGATCTGCCCAGTCTCTAGTAATGCTGGTAAAATTTCTGTGATTCTTAAATTCCTGAGTTGAAGTCTGCCAGTGATAGTTCAACCCCTGTAGGAAATCAGTTACCAGAGATTCCTTTTGCAGTGATTGTCCCTGGGGGTCACAACATACTTCAGGGACAGTGGCAACTGGAATACAAACAGACACACAATACATGCTTCGGAAAATCATCTCTCCCGAAGTGAGCTTAGCACAGTGGTCCCCCTCCCCTTTAATTTTGTTAATCACTGACTGAAGGTGTAGAACACTGTAATGTAATAGGAAAACACCTTTATGTAAAATTTTGTTTAAAGATAGGAATAATCCTTAAGTGTTTCAAGTATTCCTTATAATGGAAAAAGTATGAAAAACAATAAAAACCTGATTTACAATATTAGATGGAAAAAAACCTAACTTATCTTTTGTAGACAAAAGCTAATCTCAATGAACTGTTAACATGGGAGAGGACAGCTCATTCAGTGAGTGGCTTCTGACGGGGATGTGGGGACACCGATCTGATCAGTCAAAGGTAGGCGTTCTCAAGGAGGCACCACAGAATTTGAATTACAGGAAAATTTTATGATGAGTAATGCTTATGAATTCTATGTATAGTAATATGGCTAACTACATGAATTTTTCTATGCATTAGAGAATTTTTCTATCTATTGGAATACAATAAATGTCCTAATTTTTTTTAGGTCTTTCAAAGAACAATTCACCCAGAAGAATAAGATTATTTGTATTTGTTTCACTGCATTATGAAACATACCAACAATTACTCAGGAAGTCAGTATTAGGTCTATATTAGGTATACTCAGTGGTATAGTACATGCTGTGAGATTAAAAATTGTTTAAGCCCAAGCACCCTTTCCCTGAGAAACTCTCATCCTGCGTGAAGTTCACAGCGTATATCCATTTTTAAATTCTGTTTCTTAGTCTTCTCCTGGAATTAAAAAATGTCATATGGTACAAAGACTATTGAAGGGAAAATGTGCATACTTCCTGTGTGCTGGAGCCCTGTCAAACATAGCATTTCTTACTTCAAGTTTGACACAACTTTTGTTATAGCTGGTAGTGCTACCTGTACAAACAGTGAATACTGGTGCTGTCATAGTACTGCTAGTGACTACCAGCACTACATTATCTCTACTCATTATCTACACGAGTAGACTAGTAGATTATACTCCATTAAATTAGTAGGAAAGGGCTACAAGATTCCTAGAAATGCCATGTGTTAAGCAGAACCCAGTTCTGAGGGCTGTTACCAAAGGCTTTCTAAGGTTCCTCCCTCCTCATTTTATTGATACGTATACGTACAAAATTTCAGGTTTACAATGGAGTTGAGCCTTTTATGCATACGTGTATCTTGTCAAAGTGACAAAGGCTTTCCCACTCTCCTTTTGTCCCTCCCCCTACACACCCCTCCCTCCTTCCTCCCCTATTCTAGCCCCCCTGTTTCATTTTGTCTTTCATCTTAAGTTCCATAGGAGTTGTGCTCTGGGACTCTCATATCAGAGAGACCAATCCACGTTTCACCTTCTGCTTCTGACTCACTTCTCTAAGCATGATGTTCACAAGCTTCTTTCATCTGCCCGTACAAGCCTCCACATTCTTGGACTTTATTGATGCATAGTATTCCATTGTGTATAAATACCACAATTTGTGTATCCCCTGGTCTGTTGATGGTTATTTTGGTGACTTCCATTTTTTAGCTATTGTTATTTGTGCTGCTATGAACATGGTTATACAAATATCTCTGTTGTGTGTTTTTTTGATCTCTTTTGGATATATTCCCTGGGGGGTTTTCGCTGGATCGAAGGGGACATCTATTTCTAGTCTTTTGAGAGCTCTCCATACTGCTTTTCAAAGGAGTTCTGCAGTGCTGGTGGGAATGTACATTTGTAAGGTTTGATACCAGAAGAAACTCTATCCTGCGAGTTTGTGGAAATTCAGCTTTAAGAAAAACTGTGAGGCTCATGAAATGGTCTCCTTTCATTTTTGTAGATAATATTTTGAAATCTTCTTACTCGGAAGCAAGCTATAGTTCTCCAGATTTCATTGAACACCATTCTAATATTTTCCTAAAGTCAAAAATGTCTTGATGCCTATATTTCCTAAATCTATTTAGTATATTAATGAAAAAAGTATAATATCACAGATGGTATAAAAGGAAAATTGTTTTATGTGTGTGTATTACCTAAGAAAGCAAAGTTTTAAATACAGAAATTCAATTTTGCCCAATCTAAGCCAACGAAGGCAGAGATGTTAAAGCATGATTCTTTTAATTCAGATTGGGGTTAGGGTGTTTCATTGCAGCCCAACTCAAATTGTTTAAATTTTAAAAAATATTGGGCAGCGCTGGGGATGGAACCAAAGACATTGCTTCTGCCAGACCGTCGGCCTGCATCTTCAGGCCTCAGTGTCTCTCAAATCTTACGTTGAATCTCAGCTACCTCCTTGATGTACATGTCTTCCTGTTATCTTTTCTACAAGTCTTTTAATTCAAATATGTACAAAAATGTATTGGATTTATTAGCATAGATAGATCACGTGCGAAATGACTCGAGGTACTCAGAAAGCTTGAGGCATTTAAATCTCAAATGAGATTTTCCCTCCAGAAACGATGGCAGGGCTTCAGAGCTCTGATGGGGCACTAATTGCTTCCTCTAGAAGGATGGACCGGCCGCACATTCTCTGGAATCCTTTCATTGTGTTCTGGAAAGGGGGGAAAACAATGACATTGCTGTAAGTGAATGGAAAGACATTTCTATAGAAAGGAATAAGTCAGCTTCTTCCATAATTCCAAATAACTCTGAAATCCAGGTCATCAATTAGATTGACTCAGTGTTTGGATAACCGATGTAACATTCTGGCCCTTCTCACCCTCTTTGTTTACACCTTGGGGGTAAAGGGAGAAGAGTGAATTCTATTGGTTGAATGAGGATGAGTTGAACATGAAAGCTTGGTCACCTCTTTTAGACTTCTCTGTCCTCTGTTGCCCTCAGAAGTCACATAGCCATCTGTGTCCCCTGCATCAAATACAACACAAAGTCCCCATACGAGAATGCCCGTGTTCTGCTGCCATGGCCAGAGTCAGTCTGAGGAATTTTTTTCTAATTCTGGAAATCAGAATGAAGAAGTCTGTCCTTATCACAAAGCTAAGACAGTGTCTTCAGTATGAGCATCAACAGAAATGAAAAAAAAAAAACTGTATTTTGAGCTTTTTTTTCTATTTTCATCATTTCAATTGCTTTAGAATTGAAAGCAGGAAAGACAATCTGTATTCATTACGTCGTTTACTAAGGACCAAGAGGCAGAGAGAAGGGAGGAGTCCAGGAGGGGGCGCCTCTCCAAAGGTAGGTCCCTCCTACTGCGCCCTTCCCACCAGGCCCCACTTCCTAAAGTAGAGTCAGCCATTGAGGTCATCGATGGCTGTGAGAAGCCCCACATCTGGACGCGAGGCTTCTAGGTGAAGTTTTAGATGTACATTCCGACGAGTGAAGAGAAGCAAAGCATCTTCTAGCAATAGGAATGACTGAAAATAAAATTATAATTAATAACATCAAACTTGATGCCTTACATTTGACTAATGATTTTAGAATTTAAGTGTAAAACAGTTACCCTCAGCTCTGTGAAAATCTAGTCAAAATAACTGGATACATGCAGCATCTTCTGCCTAATTTTTCACTTTTCTTAACACAAAAGCAGCCACAGAATGTGATAAATTCTCTAGGCTGGATTCCCAAGATGTGGTGTGGACAATTTCCGTGTTTAATTTCCCTTTGTACATACGTTTTATCAGAAGTTATGGTAGGATATACAGTTCACATACACATAAGTACGAAGGAAAATGGAACTTATTAAGTGTCACCTAACAGTTAAGGACGTAAAAAATGGTCTTGCTGTTCCACATTTTATAAAATATTTACCACGCTTTTAATTAAAGACCAAATAGAATATTTTGACATGCTTGATGTAATCAGATCCTTACACCTGAAAGTGATGCATGATTAATTTGTTTTTAACATCTGAGATATTAAGATAGAAAAGTATAGTTTATGTATATTTAAAAGAAAATAAGGGAATGACAAATGAAGATTAATCAACCCCTTAATGTCAGATCTCTAATTTTGTCAGCTGTTTAATCTAGCTCATATGAACAAAAGAAACAAATAGAAACAAAGCCACCATAAAAATTGTCTGTTTAGATTATATACAATTAATAAAGTAGTGATTAAACAGTTAACGGTTTTAAGTGGCTTCTGTGGCACAAAAATCCTATTTATATTCTTTTGAAGTAAATAGAAAAGTGCTCTGAAAAGGCCATAATTCAAATAAAAGAAATCCATTTAATATTGAATTCCTGTTCTATGCCAAAATACCTTAAAATACACCTCAGGTATTTAGAAAAGATAAATTGCATATTATTTTTGATTATTAGGAGCATTGCTAGTGCTACTTTCCAGTTCTATCCCTTCAATTATACCTTTCCTTAGTTCATTCTGTTTTCATGAATATTTTTTTCTTAAAAGCCTTTCTCATCTTGACAGTCATGTATGCTCACCATTGAAATTTGATAAATATAGAAATAAATGAAGTTATGCTATTTCTCCCCACGATAACTCGCTTGAGTTGAGTTAGACATGCCTTTTACATTGTGGTATACATGCCAATATTATATGTGTACCTATAGATAATACATTATTCACATTCATTTGAAATACGTCACAAGGATTTTACCCTCTCTTTCTGTGGCAGTTTTCTGGATTTCTCGAGTGAATAAACAATAGACATGTCGCAGACTTAGCCCAGTAGTTCTTCAGACATCCTCAGACATGCATGAACACAAGAGCGCACACACCTTCAACCCAAGCAGAAAGCTCTGACGTGAGATTTCATGGAGCAAAGCTGCCTTTTTGGTTCCGTTGGCCTTTGTGTGTGTGTGTGTGTGTGTGGGTTCAATTTCTCCAAGATAAAGGTGTCCAGATGCTACTTCTCCTTCCATGTAAAAATATGCATTCTTTAATTCTTAATTAAAAATTACTGTTATTGCTGAGCTGAGAGTGCTGGCACATGTCTGTAATTCCAGCTACTTGGGAAGCTGGGGCCGGAAAGATCACAAGTTTGAGACCAGCATGGCCCCTAGTAATGGAGGCAACTTCGTGAGCTTTTGTTTAAAATAAATAAATAAATAAAAGAGCTGGGTGTATGCTCATTGCTACCTGAGCTCAATCCTTAATACCACCAAAAACCAAACAAGCAAATGAACAAACAACAGCAAAAAGCCCACACAACAAAACAAAACTATTTTTCCACCATTGTATTGTTGTGTATACATGCAAAATTGAAGGTTTACAAAGGAGTTGAGCCTTTTATGCACATACATATCTTGTCAAGGTGCCAATGGCTTTCCCACTATCCTTTTGTCCCTCCTGCTACCCACCGCTCATTCTCTCCTCCGCCACCTACTCACCTCTTTTCCCTTGTCTTTCGACTTAAGTTCCATGAGATAGCTGTGATCTGGGTCTCTCATATCAGAGAGACCATTTGACGTTTCACCTTCTGCCTCTGACTCACTTCACTAAGTATGATGTTCTCAAGTTTCTTCCACCTGCCTGTAAAAGCCTCCACATTGTTGGACTTTATTGATGCACAGTATTCCATTGTGTATAAATACAGCAGTTTGTTTATCCACTGGTCTGTTGACGGGTATTTTGGTGACTTCCGTATTCTAGCTATTGTTACTTGTGCTGCTATGAACATGGGTATACATATGTCTCTGTTGTGTGTTGTTTTGACTTCTTTGGGATATATTCCCAGGAGCGGTGTCGTTGGATCTAAGGGGACATGTATTTCTAGTCTTCTGAGTGGTCTCCATACTTTCCAAAGGGGGTATACAAATTTACATTCCCACTAGCAGTGCAGGAGGGTTCCATTCTCCCCACAGAGAGGCGGTCAGGCCAGTACTGATTACTGCTTGACTTGTTGATATAGGCTATTCTCACTGGATTGAGATCGTATCTTAGCGTTGATTTGATTTGCATTTCTCTTATGGCTAGAGATGTTGAACATCTCTTCATGTATCTATTGGCCTTTTGCATTTCTTCATGAGTGAGCTGTCTCTTCACTTTTCATTAGTATCCTTTATTTTGGTAGGCTTACTTTTCTTCAGCTCCCTGTATATTCTAATTATAAGCTTCTTATCTGATATGTTGGTGGTAAATGTTTTTTCTCATTCTATTGGTTCTCTTTTTACAATGTAAATAGTTTCCTTTGCTGTGCAGAAACTTTTTAATTTGAGAAGATCCCATTTGTTGATAATGGGGATACTTTCTTTTGCTCTTGGTGTCTTCTCCAAAAAGTCTTTGCCTACCCCTATGTCTTTTAGAAATTTGCCTAATTTGTCTTCTAGAAGGTTTAGTGTTTCATTTTTAATGTTTAGGTCTTTGATCCATTTTGATTTGATTTTGGTGCATGTTGACAGGTGTGTGGCTAGATTCATTCTTCTGCGTGTGGATGTCCAGTTTTCCCAGCACCATTTGTTGAACAGGCTGTCCTTTTTCCATTGTATGCCTTTGTCCCCTTTGTCAAAGATTAAGTAATTTCGAGTGTTTGGGTTTGTCTCTGTGTCTTCAATTCACGGTTCTTTCTGTCTATTTTTGTGCCAGTACCAAATTGGTTTTACAACTATGGCTTTATAGTATAGTCTGATGTCTGGAACTGTAATGCCTCCTGCCTTGGTCTTGTTGCTCAGGATTGCTTTGGCTATTCTTGGTCTCTTTTGGTTCCATATGAATTTGAGGATTGTTCTTTCGAGTTCTTTGAAGATGTTTGTAGGTATTTTGATAGGGATTGCATTGAATCTATATATTAGTTTCGGTAGTATAGTCATTTTGACTATATTTATTTTGCCTATCCAAGAGCAGTGGATACCTTTCCATTTTCTAGTGTCTCCTGTAACTTTTCTCCAATGTAATGTAGTTTTCTTTATATAAGTCTTTCACTTCCTTGATTAGGTATACACCTAGGTATTTAATTTTTTTTCTGAGCTATTGACGATGGAATTACTTTTCTGAGTTCTTGCTCAAGAAGTTCATTATTAGTAGAGAGAAAAGCTATTGATTTTTTAGTGTTAATTTTGCAGCCTGTGACTTGGCTAAATTTTTTTTTTAATTATTTCTAGGAGTTTCATAAGGGAGTTTTTAGTGTCTTCCATGTAGATAATCATATCATCTGCAAATAAGGAGAGTTTGACCTCCTCCTTTCCAATGCAGATTCCCTTTATTTCATTTTTCTTGTCTGATAGCTATGGCCAGTGTTTCAAGGACTATGTTGAATATGAGTGGTGAGAGTGGGCAGCCTTGTCTTGTTCCTGATTTGAGAGGGAATGATTTCAACTTTTCTTTATTTACTATGGTATTTGCAGTAGGCTTAGCATATATGTCTTTTATGAGACTTAGGTAGTGCCCTTCTATACACATTTTTCTCAGTATTTTTAACATGTAGGGGTGCTGCATTTTGTCAAAGGCTTTTTCTGCATCAATAGAAATGATCATGTGGTTTTTGTTTTTGCTTTTGTCGATATGGTGTATTACATTGATTGATATGTTGAACCAGCCTTGCATCTCAGGGATGAAGCCCACTTGATCATGGTGTATGTGATCTTTCTGATTACTTGTTGGATTCTGTTTGCCTGGATCTTACTGAGGATTTTTGCATCTATATTCATGAAGGATATTGGTCTGTAATTTTCCTTCCTGGTTAAATCTTTGTCTGGCTTTGGAACTGGTGTGATGCTAGCCTCTTGAAATGAGTTTGGTAGCATTCCTTTACTTTCTACTTTATGAAATAGTTTGAGGAGGATTGGAGTAAATTCTTCCCTACAGTACTGAAAAAATTCTGCTGTGAATCCATCTGGTCCTGGACTTTTGTTTGTAGGTAGAGCTTTTATTACTGCTTCAATTTCTGTGTGCATGATGGGGTTGTTCAAGATTTTTATATCTACCTCCTTTAATTTTGGTATTTTATATGTATCTAGAAAGTCGTCCATTTCTTCCCATTTCTCAAATTTGTTAGAATATTGGTGTTCAAAGTAATTTCTTATAATATTCTGGATTTTTGCAGAGTCTGTTGTAACTTCACCCTTTTTGTTTCTAAGTGTGCTAATCTGTGCCTTTTCTTTCCTTTTCTTGATGAGGTTGGCAAGAAGTTTGTTGATTTTGTTAATTCTTTCCAAGAACCAGCTCTTTGACTCATTGATCTTTTTTATTGTCTTTTTAATTTCAATCTCATTTATTTCAGATCTGATCTTTATAATTTTCTTCTCTTCTACTGCCTTTTGGGTAAAGTTGTTCTTGTTTCTCTGGGTCCTTGAGGTGCATAATTAGTGAATTTATTTGTGACTGTTCTGTTCTTTTGACGTGTGCATTTATGGCTATGAATTTTCTTCTAAGCAGTGCTTTCATTGTTTCCCACAGATTTTGATATGATGTACTTCTATCATCATTTATCTCTGTGAAGTTTCTGATTTCTTCTCTGATTTCTTCCATGATCCATTGTGTGGTCTGTAGTAAGTTATTAAGTTTCCATGTGTTGGTGTATTTTCTTCTGTTTCTGCTGCTGTTAAGTTCCAGTCTTATTTCAGTATGATCTGAGAGTATTCAAGGAATTATTTCTATCCCTTTGTACTTGTTTATGCATGACTTATGTCCTAGGATGTGGTCTATTTTAGAAAATGTTCCATGAGCTGCTGAGAAGAATGTGTAGTCAGTTGATGTTGGGTGGAAGACTCTGTAAATGTCTGTAATGTACAAGTTTTCTATAATATCTTTCCGCAGTTGTATGTCTTTGTGGATTTTTTCTTTGGTTGATCTGTCTGTTTGCGCTAGTGAAGTGTTAATGTCCCCTACTATAATTGTGTTGGGGCCTATGTGTCCTTTCAAATGTAGTAATTTTTGGTTTACATAATTGGGTGCTCCAGAGTTGGGTGCATATATATTGATAATTGTGACTTCTTCCTGTTCTAATGTTCCTTTAACCAGCATGTAGTGTCCATCTTTGTCTCTCTTCACCAGTTTTCTTTTGAAATCAGATGAGTCTGAGATTAATATAGCTATCCCTGCTTGTTTTCTGGGAACTGTTGTGTGAAATATTGAGTTCCAGCCTTTTATTTTCAGCCTATGAGTTTCCTTGGGGGTGAGGTGTGTCTCTTGTAGACAGCAAATTGTGGGTTTCTGTTTATTGATCCCGTCTGCTGGTCTATGTCTTTTGATAGGTGAGTTGAGGTCATTCATGTTTAGGATAATTATTGAGGTATGTTTGGTGTGTCCTGCCATCATTGTATTTTTTCCCTGTTTACTGGCTTTACTTTTTTCTTACCTCATTCTCCTCTGGATTTTGTCTCTGTTTCATTTTCTCTGGGTTCTCTTCTGTCATTGGCTTCTCTCTCGCTATCCAAGCTTCCTTTGAGAATTCTCTGCAGTGATGGCTTAGTGGCTGCAAGTTTCTTTAAACTTTCTGTATCATGGAAGACTTTAATTTCTCCCTCTAGTTTAAAAGATAGTTTTTCTGGATGTAGTAGTCATGGTTGAAATTTGTGTTCTTTTAATGTTTGAATGATTTTGCTCCATGATTTTCTGGCTTTTAGAGTCTGGCTTGAGAAGTCTGCAGTTATCCTGATGGGCTTTCCATTGTAGGTCACCTTCTGCTTTTCTCTTACTGCTTTCAGTATTCTCTCTTTGTGTTGGGTTTCTAATACTTAAATTATGGTGTGTCGGGATGACATTCTCTTCTCATCAATGTTGTTTGGTGTTCTAAATGCCTGCAGTAGTTCGATATTCATTTCTCTTCTTAGATTTGGGAAATTTTCTTCCATAATTTCCTTGAATATGACTTTTAATCCTTTTGTTTTGTCCTCAGTCTTCTCTTGAATTCCCATAATTCTCTGGTTGTTTCTTTCCGAATCGTCTATCAGCCGTTGTAATGATTCACTTTCTTCTTTTTTTAGTTTGTGATCTTTATGTTCTTTCTGTTCCTGCTCCATCATTTTGTCTTCTAGGTCTGACAATCTATTTTGAAATTGTTCAATGTCATTGCTTATTGTGACCTGTGTGTTTTTCACTTTCTGTATATCTGCATTTATTTTTTTATGTCTCTGTTGTGTTATTATTTCTTGTATGGTATTCATTATCTTCTGGTTCATTTCTTCTTTGATTTCCTCTACTTGCTTCTCCAAGCTTGCTTTTAGCTTAGCTAGGTCTTGGCATCAATTTTGATCTATGATTTTCATTTCCTGCATCATTTCTTGCTGTATTTCCTGCTTTAGTTCCTGCGTTAATTGTTGCTTTAATTCCTGCTCTAATTCAATGTCTTTCTGGGCCCAGAAGTTACCATCATTTGTGCCATTTTCATCTTTAGTTTCTGCATTTTCAGAATTCCTGGTATGCTCTTCTGGTATTTTGAGACTTTCTGATGGAGATTTACTTCCACGTTTCCTCATGGCTCTGTTGTCTTTGGTTGTCTCTGGTTGTCTTTCCCTGGATTGCCCTATGTGTTTCTCCCTGGCACGGTTCTGTCCTGCACTGGGAAAACACAGTCACAGCTAGGGGTGGTGGGGATATCCTGGCCTAGTTCTCACCAAGCCCATCCTCAGCTGCAAAGCCTGAGGTGAGGAGCTTGGACAATGTCCGTGAAGCCGACCAGCTGCCTCCAGAGTGGCCTGGCCTGGTTCTCACAAAGCCCGGGCTCAGCTGCAGGTCCCTGAGCGAGGGGCACAGGAAATGTTCGCAAAGATGACCAGCCGCCTCAGGAGCGGAACAATTTTTTTTTTTTTTTTTGGTTATGCAAAGCTAACAATCTTTCAGGCGCTCAATGAACCCTAGTCTTTCTCTTTGTTGTTGATGATTACTGTGGAAGGTTGAGGTGACTGTGGCAGCTTCTTAAAATAAGACAATAAATTTGTTTTGCTGTTTTTCTTCTCATGGAAGCTATCTCTACAGCATGAGATGCTAGTTGATAGTGATTTATTCACGATACCACTTCTTGAAAGACTGGAATCAATCTTCTAAAACCCTGCCATGGCTTTATCATCGAAATCACAGCATCATCACAAGGCATAGATTTCATGTCAAGAAACCATAAACTTTGCATGTCTACAAGAAGTAACTTTTCACCCATTAAAGTTTGATCGTGAAATTATATAACAATTCAGTTATCATTTCCACCACTTCTGCTGTCAGCTCCTCCTCCAGTCTTGAACTCCTTGAAGTCGTGCGTGGGGACTGACATCAACTTCTTCCAAAATTTCTATCCATAATGATATTTTAGCCTCCTCCCAAGATGACAGGTTTTCTGCGTGACATCTGTGATAATGTCAGAATGGTAAATCGTTTCTAGAAGGTCCTCTCTGGTTATGAATATCTTGACTACCATCTTATTGGAAAATTGCCATGCATTGAAAATCTGCCATTTAGTGTAGCTATCTTCCTTAATTACTTTAGGTGCATTTTCTGGAAAAGTTGCTTCAACTTCTACGTTAGGATTGCTGCTTTACCTAATGCTTCATGTTGTGGAGAAAACATCTTTCCTTACGCCTCATGCATTAACTTCTACTAACTTCAAACTTTTGCTATTTATTTTGTCCACTTTGCCTTTTCCACTCCTGTAATAATTATATATTCTTTTAATTCAATATGTTGTTTTCTGTTTCTTAATGTGATTCTTAACAAAAGACATAAATATCCTAATTCTGAGTTGATGAGTGCAAAGAAACTCTTTATGTGAACTTCCATACCATTTTTCCTGTATCTGAAGTAAAACTTCAGTGTTAATATCTGCACTGTCTCTCTCCTTTCTTTTCTACTTCTCTTCTCATACAGAACCCAGTTCCTTCTCATCCCAGTATCACCCTGCACACTGGGGCATTTCTGTAAATTACACTGAATCATTGCTACAGGTAAAAGATGTGCTAGCGGGTATTGTGGTCTCCCAAAGATGTCCATATCATTGTGCCCAGAACCCATGAACTTGCCACTTTATAGTGCAAAATCAGTGCTTACTGATGCGGGAAAGTTAAGCGTCTCAAGGTGGGGAGGTGATTTGGGATCAGCTGGGCAGACTGAATGAGATGGGGAGAGCGAAAAGAAGATGTGACCAGAGAAACAGAAATTGGAGATACTCCAGCCACTAGCTAAGGAATGTTCATAGTATCTAATAGCTGAAAAAAAAAAAAAAAAAGCAAAGAAACAGGTTGTCCCACTGCAGAAGGGACACATTCCTGGGACACGTTTTGACTACTTGGTTCCAGAACTATAAAATATAAGCCTGTTTTTGTCTTACCGACCAAACCAGTGGCAGTTTGCTACAGCAAGAATAAGAAATGAGAGCAGAATGCAGTAATAAATAATTAGCTTTGTTTGTCTGATTGAATAATGTTCCATAATAAAACTTTTGGGAAAAAATTCTGATTAATAAAACACTCAGTAACCATGATGATCTATAATACACATATGTTATTTGTTTCTGTGATTCTCTTCTTTAACATCAAAGTGAAAACTAAGCTTAACAATTCTTTAGATGTCCCTTTAGTTGCTGTTCTCTCAATCTCTTTCTCCCTCCCTCTCTCTCTCTCTCTCTCTCTCTCTCTCTCTCTCTCTCTCTCTCTCTCTCTCTCTCTCTCTGAGATAGAGTTTTCTTCTGTAGCCCAGGTTGCTCCTAAACCAAAATGCTATGAGTACAGGCATGCACCACCATGTCTGGATTTTACAGGTTGCTGAGGAATCAAACTCAAAGCCTTCTGTTTGCAAGATAAGCCCTTTCCCTGCTGTGCCATTCCTCCAGCCCTTTTCTTTCTATTTTTAAGATGCTCCTTTTATTGAAAACATTTTCATTTTGCAGTAGGAACCACGACAAGTAGTGGTAAAATCTTGAGTTCACAATCCTGATCTGTTAATTAAAATATAATTGGAGGCAAGCTAAAACTAAACTCATCACAATTTTATATTAAGAATAACAACCCTAACAGATTATTATAACTCCAGCAGCCTTTTCCCTAATTAATTTCTCCGGATGCACAGGCAGAAATTGCATCTGCCTTTTCTTCTTGCTTTTCAAATTTTTCCTGGAGTTCCACATCCTCATTCATAGTCAGAGGCTGCGCTGAGTACACCATTTGTCAAATCTGACATAAGGCTGTGGAATCGAAAAGCTTTGTGCGAGAAACTGAAAGTCAAGGCGAAACTTCATTCACCAGCAGTCTATTATGGAGCTAGTCTATAAAATTCCTTCTCTTGCTCATATTCACACTTGACTTACAATGGAAAAATCAATCAAGATTTTATCTCCTAATTTGCAGTTCATATATTTCCACATGTTATTCAACCAGTTACAAAGTATGTAAGGCAGTATATTCTCATAAGATTTTGCAGTGATAGGTGGATTCAATTTCAAAGTTTTAATCTATATGCAATAAAAGGCAAGAATTTACTCAAAATTACCATATGTTTGTGTTTACACCTCGCTGTGCATTAACATATTAATAAGTTCCAAACTACGATCATAGGTTAAACAGGGAGGAAAATCTGAAAGAACTATCTGAATTATTCAAAACTTGACAGTGTTTTTCTCAGTATCTTCAATGTGTTATACTGAATTTAGTTAGTAATATTTATTTCAAATCATATTCTCAATTATTAGATTATTATAAACTGAAATATACATGGGGACTGAAAGATACCTGGTGAGTTCAATAAATCACGCTCTCACTGAAAAGGTTTCTCCAAATGTTTCTCCATTAGATTAGCCCGGTCCGATGGACCATGCCATCACATCTAAATAATAAGGAGGGCAGACTTTAGGCAAGCAAAAACTAATATCTACTGTAATTTATGATATTTAGGTATCTGAAACTATTAAAAGCACTAGAATTAAAAAATGTGGGCTTAACCTTATTTTAAAAAATATTTTGTGAACTCGAGCAAATTATTAAGATTTTTAAACTGTCGTATAATTTATATGAAGTAAACACCTACATGATTTTATTTTGTAGCCTCTATAAGGTATGATCATAATAAAGGCAGGACTTTTGTCTCTGCTGTGCATTTTTATATCTACACAGAGCATGTAGCAGGTTCTTGTTTTAATTTAGTTTAATAAATACATAATCAGCATATAGATTATTCAACAAATACAACTGTTAGTATTAGATATATAACTTTTTCAATTCTCCACTTGATTAAATGTCATTCTGCCTTCAGAGATAACAGATACCAGAGACAAGCACTTGAATCGCCATGATAGAAGCTACTGGTTCCTTCATTGCTTTTTAAAATCTGAATATGAAGAGTATCAAACTATTTCAGATGTTTCTTGTGCATGCATTTGTACGTGCATGCTTGTGCACACGCTCTCAATCCCTCAAGCACTTATCTTGGTTTCTAATCTTTTTGATATATTTGCATATGCCAGTGAACACATTTACTTTTCCTTGAAACAAGTGTTTGTAGTTCTCTAAATCTTCATCTCTGACAGTGTAATGGATTCATTCAGGGTGACCTGGGCAAGTACCTGAGGAAGAAGTGACATCCTCTACTGACTTGTCCTTTACTGGTGAGTTTCTTTGTTCGGTTGGGAAGTTTAAGTGTACGTTGTGGCACAGGAATTTTTCATCTGATACTCGTAATATTTTCACTCCAGTAACAGATGACTTAACTCTCTTTGATCTCTAAAGCCCAGGCATTTTTTTCTTTTTTATTCCACCAAATATTTTGCCAAAACAGGAAAGTAAAAGATGCATCGCGCCTTGACTTTTCCTAACCACTGTTCTCCTATCTACAAGGTGAGCAGACCGGTTCAGCTGACTAATATTTTATACTACAAAATGCCATTTTCTCTGTTCATAACTTAGAGTATCAGTGTCTTTATGGCTTGTGCTTTCCAAATGTGAAAAATAGTCTAGGACTGGGGAGTATTAGAAGGGTAGGTGGGACAAGTAAAAATAATTAAGATATGGTAAGTGTATGCACCAGTTCCCCAAGTTGAATACAACTATTATGTATCACAAATACATATCAATAAAAATAATAATTATAGGAAGAATAATAAGAATTGTAATAAGAAAATAAAATTATACATTCTTTAAAACTAGCCAAAAAGTCAGTGCCTCTCAAGGTAATACTATAAGAGAAGATCCAAAATTCTCAGTAGCCTAACAGAACAAATGTTATTTCTTGCCAACATAAAGTCCAGTCAGTAGAAGGATGTTGGAAGCGGTATTTTTCTCAACCCATTACTTGTTCTTTTTCTCTTGTGAGGCTGCCGCTCTCTGTATTTCTGAAGTTTGTTTTAGTACCAGCAGAATAGAGCTGGAAGGATAGAGAAGGGGAAATCACGAAGAAAGTTAACACAGGCCACGCAAACCTGGGAAGACTTTGATTATCTATTCCCAGAACCCATTTGTAACGGACTGGCTGGACACCTACCAGCAGTTTGAGCTGGGGAAGTTGGTCTGGCTGTGCGCTTCAAAGAAATTAGAGCTGGCCTGGCGAACAGCTATAGCTACCCTGCCCCACTGCGGTGTAAACGCAGCATACACTTGTGCACTGCTTAAAGCTATTTGCAGCCTTACAGGAAAGCATGGTGACAAATTGTGGCCATATGGCTTTCAGTCTAATAACCATTTTTCAAAGTCTGTAGAATAAAAATACCAACATTATGAGAGCAAAGAAAAGCCATTAGTCAGTTCAAAATTTGACCGGTAAATGGAACAGAACATCATGTTCTTACCTAGTTTTAAATTTCAGTGTGAAATAATTTATTATTATTATTTTAATACATTCCCTGTTGCTATAGTAGAGCAAAATAGGCAGGAAATTGTTTACTTCTGCTGACACATTTGTTAGTGTGACACAGAAATTAAAGAAACATTTAACGGAGTTGTGTAATTTTTTGCAAGGAACAATAATATACTATCAATAGTGTTAATATTTCCAATTGTCCATATTAAATGCTAAGTGTATCATCCAATAAAGTCAACTTACTCTGCAATGTCATGGTGTGGTTATTCATTTTTAATTCATACCAAAAAATTTTAAATATAATTTAAATTGAAAGACAATCTTAGAGATTGGTTTTTATAACTGACATGCCCTAATACTAAAGTCAAATCGTAATGTTTGTTAAACCTTGATACAGAAGCTTCACAACTCGGTGTCCAAACAACTGATCACATATACAAATGGCTGTATGTGCCTCTGAGTTCAGTATCCATGGATTCAATCAACCAAGGATAGAAATATTTGGGAAAAATGTTTACAGTGAACATGTACACTCTGTTTTCTTGGCAATATTCACAAATAATTTGATCTAAACAGCTATGGACAACAGAATTTACACTAATCACAGAATTTAAAGTAATCTAGAGATGATTACAGGAGAATATATAAAGCTTATATGAAAACACAACTCCATTTTCCATTAGATTTGATATTCCCTCAAGATTTTGGTACCTACAGAAGGTACAGGAATCAATCTCCTATGGATTCTGAGGAACAATTCTATCTATCTCTGTCTATCTAACTATAAATATAGCTAAATATATGTATATATTTAAAAGAATATTACTGTCCTTAAAGTCAATAAATATCTAGAACATCTTTACTAGTATTGATGGACATTTTTGGACAAACTTTGGATGCTACTCCATATGAAGAAGATAAGACCTATTTTCACAGCAAAAATGCATCTTCATTACATGAATAACATACACATGTAGGTTTCTTATGTATAAGCACAAAGTAAATTTCTGTTTCACATATTGCAGAACAATCTGTATTTGACTTTATTGTCGTAAGTACTATAAAGCAGAAAGATATACGAGACAAGTTTTCAGGACTTGGACAGCAGTTATTGAATAGCCGTGATCTGTGAAAGGAAAACATAGGTGATGTGGTTAGGATCTGGAGTGTTCCCCAGAAGACTCATGTATTTAGATGTTATGGATTGTCCATGGAACCATGTGATGTTGGTGGATTGGGGTCTGGTCTGGAGTGTCGGATTACAGTTAAGACTAAAGACGTATGATTTAGGATTAACGGTGTGTAGTGGCCACGCCTGGATGCAGGAGGGACTAATTACTGGGCGGAGACCTGAAAGGATATATAAGCTGCACCTGCCTTCGTGGAGGACTGTGACTAGTCACAACTGGTCTCAGCTTGCCTTTCTGGTTGTGATGTCCTGAGAAGCTGCCTCCACCTCTGTCTCTGTCCTGTACTCTGATTGCTGCCGGCCACCCCTGAATGGACTGTGCCCATCTGAAACTGTGAGCTAAAATAAATCTTTCCTAAATTTGTGGGTGTCAGGCATTGAGTCACAGCAACAAAAAAGTAAGACAACAGGGAAAGCTAAGTATGCCAATTTCTACCAAGAAACAATATCTTATTTTCCCAGAGATGGAAGTTCCTGACTGTTAGGGAGATTTGACCCAGCAAAGGAGTAGAGGTCAGAGTTCAGGGAAGGGAAGGAGGCTGCAATTTTAAGAGCAGAGTACCAGAGGCATGGAAGCTCTTCTACCGAAAAAGCAACAACAACAACAAAACCTTCAGAAATTCACAAGAGATCCACTTTGTGTCTCCTCCTAGTACCCCACTGTACATACGGCAAAATTTTAGGAGGTTAAAAATAAGACCAACTTCCAGAAAGCTACAAGCTGGACAATTTTCTGAACTTATCCAGGCATAAAAGTCCAGAATTTGACCATCAAGAGTGAAGAGACTCAGTGGTTATTTGAAGCAATCATAAAACCTCAAGATTGTTCCTTGGTAGGAGGCACAAATTAGCTCTAAAGTGAAACCTATTTTGACCTAATCAAGAAAGTTGATGCACAGGTAACTGCCTGTAAAGATGATTTCAATGCCCTTTAGAAGTACAGAAAATATTACACAGAAAGCCAATAAAAACAAGCACAAACAAGACAGAGATCATAGCCTGGATTTCAGCTGGATGATCATACCTGCCTTGAGGGATCATTTGTGCTGGATTATTAGCCCTTGAGCTATCTGTCTTTCTCATTTTATTTTTAGTTGGTACTTTAGTACTATAAAGTTTAGTGTTTTATATGATACAACAAACCAAATTAATGTTAAAGTATAAACAATGCTTTCATTTTATTCAGATAGATACAATTCTCCAAACAGGATTAAGTATTAAATTATTGTTTTATAAAATATTTCTGATCAATATATTTTAGATTATATACTTCTATAGTAAAATATTTTGTGGGTGTGAGACATCATCATACTTTTTTAAAGCAAGAAAGGGCTTATTGAGAAAGTAAAGCTCTGAAGGAGACGTTGAGAGGGATTCTCGAGTGAGGGTCTTCTTACCATACATTAAAAAAAAAAAAAATACTGAAATAGCAACTAAATTCTAATACTGGAGATAAGAAGTGAAATAAACTTAGTCCTTGGCTACATTGGACTGTCCTTTTGTCTATTAAGTTTATGTTTTTGAGCCAGGCCTTGTCGTACTGGCCTTTATTTTCTATTATTCACTTATTTTCTAAGAGTGTCATGTGCCACCACAGCCAGCCTATGTGATGCTGGAGAATCGAACCCAGGATCCTGAACTTGCCATAGAAGAGATCTTAACTGCTGAATTATGCCTCCAATTTCTGCTTGGTTTTGTGAATAATGAATTATTTGAGCTCAGCCATGCCCAGGCCTTCACATACTGTTCACTGGCCACGTTCTTTCCTACAGCAGAGAGATGAATAGTTGAAATAGAAGCCAGAAGTCTAAAGTGCTTGCTATTTTGGGGGAGGGTGGGGGAAAGTTTGCTGAAATCTGTTCTAGGTTATCATAAAATGTTGAAAAATAATTTTTCTTCTCAATGTCATAGATCTTTTTTCCCCGCATTTTATTGATATGTATGTGTGCAAAATTCAAGGTTTATAGTGGAGTTGAGCATTTTGTGCACATACGTATCTTGTCAAGGTGACAAGGGCTTTCCCACTCTCCTTTTGTCCCTCCCCCTACCCGCCCCACCCTCCCTCCTCCCCCACCCTACTCCACTCTTTCACTTTGACTTTCATCTTAAGTTCCATAGGAGTTGTGATCTGGGTCTCTCATATCAGAGAGACCATTCGATGTTTCACCTTCTGCTTCTGACTCAATTCGCTAAGCATGGTGTTCTCTAGTTTCTTCCATTTGCCTGCAGAAGACTCCACGCTATTGGACTTTACTGATGCATAGTATTCCATTGTGTGTGAATAACACAGTTTGTGTATCCACTAGTCTGTTGATGGGTATTTTGGTGCCTTCCATATTTTTACTATTGTTAGTTGTGCTGCTATGAACGTGGGTATACATATATCTCTGTTATATGTTGTTTTGGTCTCTTTTGGATATATTCCCAGGAGGGGTGTCACTGGATCAAAGGGGATATTTATTTCTAGTCTTTTAAGAGATGTCCATACTGTTTTCCAAAGTGTTTGTACGAATTTACATTCCCACCACCAGTGCAGGAGGGCTCCTTTCTCCCCGCAGCCATGCCAGCACTGATTATTATTTGACTTGGTGTAGGCGATTCTCTCTGGGGTGAGATGGTATCTTAGCATTGTTTTGATTTGCATTTCTCTTGTGGTTAGAGATGCTGAACATCTTTTCATGTACAGATCTTAAATATTCTCAACACAAGAACAATAATTATATGAAGCAATGACTATGCTACTTAGTTTGAATAATTCATTATTTAATATATAAATCAAAGTACAAAAATGTGTACTATAAGAAAGGTATAGTTTTATTATTTGTATCTTATAATTTACTTTTACCTTAATTACGCCTCAAATTGCACCTTACTCAGCTGATCATGCTTGATTTTCTCATTAAGTGGGTATAAATCTACATAATCTACATAACTCCTTCTAGCTACAATAAAGTCCTAGAAATCACTGACTATATTGAATATTAGTATTTGCACCATGGTTAACAAAGGACCTTATGGAAGATAAACTGTACCGTGTACATAGGTCTTGTACCAGTCTAATTACTGAGGCACTCTATTTTGGCCTGGCTGGCTGTGTGTTAAGGTCTCTCACCCTCTTCTTTTTCTTGTAAATATAAATTTAGGAAAGATTACTCACTCCCACATAATTACTGTCTTCAGTAAACCTGAGACCAAACCCACTGACAAATTTCATAGGACTCATGACTACGTCCATGCTTATTTCTCCATTCTCAGATAATTAAAACATTCTAAAATGGGACAAGATCGTTTGAAGAATTTTTACAGAGAGTTTATGCAAAAATTCAATTAGAAGCAGGCTACTGGTGCACTGAAGTAATTTGTGCATAGTAAGTGCAACTTAAACACGCACATGGTTCCTTAGATAGAAAGGAGTTCAGAATAATAGTCTTAAAATACGATTTCATATTAATTCCAGCATCACTCATGATTTTTCAAGTACAGTTAACTCCTTTTTAGCAGTGCATTATAGTAGAGGGTTGAAATGGGATCTAATTGTCTTGAGGAACCTTTTTCAAGTACATTAGCACATTTTTCTTAACATCATTTTGAAATATTTTAGACAAAATTTACTTCAAAATGTAACACTCCACCAAAAGAAATTCAAGGTAAAAAGATTTCAAGCCTTTCACTTAGTCCACTTTTCAAGGAATATAGCGACAATTAACAGAAAAAAAAAGTGGATTTTGTTGCAGTTGGTTTTATTTGTGGTACATGTTACTGCTAAGACTGCATGTTCATTGCATGAATCTTTTCCAGTTCTATAGTAAGGTAAAAAAAAACACAAACGTCTTTAAAAAGACTTACTTAAAACATACCATTTGCGTGTGTGTGTGTGTGTGTTTGTGTGTGTGTGTGTGTGTGTCTGTCTGTCTGTCTGTGCGCACGTGCGTGCACATGCCTTAGTAATTATCATTGTTATTTATTGACAAGATAAAAGATATTATTTTCAAATATGACTTTATTAAAGTCTAAATTACTTGACTTTATAGTAACTTCCACTTCTTTTAAAATATCTTATTGATATTGATTCATGGAAACACAAAAACCTGGTAGCCAATCGGAAGAGAAGATGTGTATTAGACTATGAAAACAACGTCTGGAACATAAAGAAAAATTTCGAAAGGCCAAATATAAGACAGGAGTGGCAAAATTGCAGGGAATACATAAATACGGGTCATATGTGAAATTTTAGGTGAGAAGAAAAAGCTAAAATAGGAAAGGGTTGGCTGACTCTGCACAGAAATAATTCATTTTATAGCCTGATAATAAAGTAGGGTTTACTTTAAGTACTTACATATTTATAGATTAGAAAAGTGAGGAATAAATTGGCCAGAAAAATTTGAAAACATGTAATTTAGCACTTAGAATCAGAACAGAAATAATGGTAAAATCAAGAGTCTAGTGAAGGTTTTGACCCAGACCGGAGGAATCTCAGTGTTGAATTTAATTTTCTATTTAGTTTAAAGCATTGCATTTGAAAATACATGTATTAGTTCCCTCTTTTTTTGTACAGTAAAAGTATTACAAAGAATGCTAGACTAACAAGGGGTTTTGTTCCTATTCAGCCATGAACCATACAGTGATTTTACACAATCTAGGACAGTCTATTTTTTCATATAAAAATAAATTCTCTGAATTCAAATTCAGAAATTACATGGAATTATAAAATTTAACAGGCATTTAATAAAATTACATATATTAAAAACCATTAGTTCTATAAATGCCTAATGAATACTTTCTTCATAAGCATATAACTGTTCAGAAAGTTGTTTTTCAAATAGTATCTAATGTACTAGCACAATTGTCTCAAAGATTAGACATTTTAGTGATACTCTGATTAAAATGAGCAAAAAAACTTTTATAAGTAGATATCATACAAGTACATTTTAGGTCACAAGCCCTGTATAAACAAACAAAATACATTTGAAATAAAGAAAGCCAGAGGAATCCTTCCTCTGGTGAATGGCGAAACGACACGGGCAGTGTAGGACTTGTCTTCCTATTTGCACTGCTACGGCAAAATGCCATAAACAGATGCCTTATAAAAAACAAAAGGTGTTTTTTGCACTTATGAAGGCTGGAAATCTTCAATCAAAATGACAGCAGATTCATTGTCTGGTGAAGGCTTGCTTCCTAGTTCACAGATGGCTTCTCTCTGCCATGTCTTCACATGGTATGCTGCAGAGGCAGATCCTTCGAATGAGTACCACATTCATGAGAACTCCACCTTCCTAGCCTATTACCCTCCCAAGGCCTCATGGCCTAATACCATTCACTGGGGGATTAAGCTTTGAACATATGCCTCTGGGGGCACATAGTCTACAGTAGGAAGAAAATCAAATGAATGATATAACCTTAATACCATTCTTTTGAAAGCATTAAACAGAAGTGCGTTTACCCAATGTATTAACATATAGCCTGGAACTACCATATAATTGTAATATGAATCCTGTCGTAACAATTATAGACTAAAGCAATCAAAGATGGCTTAAATGAAAAAGTAGGAAGACCTGAAAAGTAGAAGGCACTTCCTTTTTCCTTTAAAGTTTGAATCTGTCACATGACATATACCATTAGAAATGCCACTCTCAGGAGTCTTCCACAAGACATGGGAAAAAAAACCTATGAATGGGATAGTCATTTATTCAAAAATAGTAATGAAAAAGCTAAGCAGTGGTGCTCATTATAATCAGAAGAAAGATAATCATTTCCTGTACATTTATTTTGTAAGTAATCTCCAGGAAGACGTATAAAAAGGTGAAAAAGTATAAGACACACACACGTGTTGGTATCGACACGATTCTTTCTTTTGCATGTGTGTGAAGTGAAATGCTTTTTGTATATCACCTCCAAAAATCTACGAGTACCAAAAGGCCCTTCTACATGGTGAAACGGAGGCCACATAGTTTCACGGGAGGTGTTAATACAGGATTGGATCTCAGTGTTTGATTCTCAGTCTCTGGACTCAGTTAGACCTGGGTCCAAACATCAGCACTTCCATCTACTATCATACGGCTTTGAGGAATAAACTTATTTATCTGTAACTATTCTCATCTACAAAATGAGGAAAATGTTGCAGGGAATATTAGATAAAATAAAATAGGAAGAACCTTGCTCTGGATAGACACTTTATTAGTCCCTGATACCTTGCTTACTAACAGTAACATGGGGCCATCCTATGAAGAAAGTCATCTTGAGACCAAGAATGCACAACAAACAAGGCAGACAATTCTTTGGACAAAGAAATAATATTTTTTCTCTGACTACTCAGATATAACTGACTCCTGAGAAAAAAAATTATGTCAAACCAGAGAAATAAAAAATGACACAACTTGTCACTTGGTTATGCCTGAATAGTGTGGTGTTTGACTAGAATTTGTGGGATGACAGAGACGACGTGGTAGTGAAATCTAATCCCCTTCAAGCTGTATACTACTGTTGCAATATGACCCTGGTACTGCCTTTCACGAAGTAGTTTTAGAAGTGTTGGATTCGTGTTACTTCTGGGAGAGTGGCTCACAGGTGGGTCACTGATGTCTGGAATTCTAGTACTTCTGGAAGGGCTGATGCTGAGGGAGAAAGGGCAGGCTTGATTGTGATGGTTAATTTTATGTGTTTCTTTGAGTTAAGAGATTCCCTGAGAGATGATAGAGCTTTATATCCCTGTGTACCTCTGGAGAATGTTTCTGGAAGAGATTAGCAATTGAATTCGTAAAGATGAACAGCCTTCACCAATGAGGGCGCCATTGTATCTCTTGAAGGGTGGGAACAAAAGAGAAGAGGAAGGGAGAATCCACTGTTTGTTCTCCAGGTAGGACATCCCTGTACTCCTGGCCTTGTACCTCACAGCTGTAGAATCTTGGCCCTGTAGAGTTTGAGACTTAGACCTGCAGCTCTTTCGTTTGTTAGGCCTTTAGCTTATTAGACTAAAAATTATGCTTTTGGATATTCACCATATTGATTTGAAAAATGATTTGTCATCAAAATGTATGCTAAAATATGGTTGCCAGTATTGTAGTGCATTGGGAGGTGGGATCTCCCAAGAATAAGTATTTTTCTCCTAATACTGGGTTAGTACTTGAGGAAATCTAATAGTTCAATCGGTAAGTTCTAAGACAGGCTTGTTATACAGCAGGTCCCCTTCTTAAATCCTGCTTTCTCCTTATTCTCTTCCACAGTCACCCACTTCCACCTAGTATGGAACAGTACAAGGTCCTTTCCACAAGCTGAGTGGACGCAGCCTCCTGGTCTTGAATATCTCTGCCTCCTGACCTGTGAGCTTAATGATCTTATTTTTATAAATTTCCCTGCCTCGGGTATTCTTCATAGGTATTCATTCAGAATACAGCCTCAGACAGAACGTCTTCTGTACCTTTCCATATTTTGTTTTCTCTACTTGACTTATGTTCTAACAATTTGAGGTAATTTTATTCCCTATTTGTGAATCACTGATCCTGGTCTCTCTGCTACCAGTGACTGTGCTCACCCAATGCTGTATGTTGCGATCCTGCTTGGTAATTAAGACTTAATTATCTGTCGTTTTCCTGTGATTTCTCTCTTCCTACTCCCTTCCTTTCTCTTTAGTATTGTCTTGGACTAGAAATATTCTGGTAGGAGCAATTTATGTTTTACATTCATTCCTTTATTGCTTTTTTAAAAGATGCTTGATACTTTGAGACAGCATTTCACTCTGTAGTCCAGCGGGTAAGTAGGCTCAGGTTGGCCTCTAACTCAGGGCAACCCTTCTGGCTCAGGCTCCTGAGCACTACCGCTACAGGTGTGAGCAATCACAACCAGCTGGTGTGATGTGGGGAATTCAAGCCTGGGGCCTTGTGCTATTTCTCTAACTTTTGAAGCCCATTTACTAATAGAGGTAAGTTTCTTTTTTTAAATTGGCACATAAAAGTGAAGGAAAGATGCCTCTTTGGGATTGAGAAAAGACCCACAGAAGAATTGGATGTTGACATATGCCCGTAAGATACAACATCAAATAAACTCTTCGGGCTAGATTTTGCATTTCATATAAATTTCATTCCATTTTTGATGGTCAATACTTTGTGTGTTGTGGCCTAATAATTCCTATATTCTCTCTCAATACACATTTTTTACATAATTCTGTCGTGTTACAGCACATCGATGAGCCATCCATGATCCATCGATGATCCATCCAGTTTGTATAAAATACAAACTCATTCACACCATTATTCTGTGTAGTATTTTTATTCTTTGTTTAGTGTTTCACTTTATCAGCCTAAATCTAAATTCATAAGCAGGATGCATACTATATTATTAGTTATGTATGATTCCCAGCTTTGCTCAGGTTTTTCAAACTACTTGCTCAGATGCCATGCTTTTGGACAATCTCTTATTATATTGATCATTAAATGTTCAAATTCCCTTTTGACTTTTTTTCTTCAGGAAAAAATTTCTGCCTCCTTTAACCAATTAATACAAATGACATTCAGTCACTTTTTTGCTTTAACCTCTTTGGCTCAAATGTCAATAATACATATGTATTAAACTGTTTACATATTGTGGCACTTGATTACTTAGGCGGATTTTCATCTTTAGAACAACACATCGATTATGTAATATTGATTGATAGATTTGTTTTAAATCTTGGCACAGAGAGAAAGTTCAATATAAAAACAAATATTTATAAGATTAAAAATAAGTGAATCAATCTGACCCTATAAGAATTGATCTTGAGGAAGATTTCCTTGACAGGACAAACAGGAGACTGGTTTAGGTAAATCAAAATGACTAGCTCTTCGTTTAAGTAAAAATTGCCATTTAATAAAATCAATGAACTATTCCTTAATTTAGAAATTGGTCAGTATTGCTAAAGATCATAAATACAGGAAACTAAAAATGATTGGAATTTTGAAACTCTAAGTGACTTCTTATGTGTTTCATGAAATGACATTGAAGTCCTGATTTCTTGCCTCTAATAATTCTCAAGGGCAATGAAAAGCATCCTAAAAAACATTGAAAACCATCATTGGTTTCCTCTTCGATGCAAGTGTAAAAATTTTACATTTTATTGGCATTTATAAGCTGAAAATAGGCTAACCCTTTTAAGGGTCTTCATTTCCATAAAGCGCTCAAGGTTAGATCCAACAATGTTATTAATAACATAAATGACAGCTTTTAGAGCCTTGTACCCACGGGGTTGACACAGTATGCTGCGTGTTTTCTCACTCTCTAGAGGAAGCCTCCCCATTCATGCAGAATGAACGTTGAAATAATTTTCACCTTTTGACAGCTTGCTTTCAGAACAGTAAGTCATCATTACAAACCAACAGAAAGTTAAGAATGGCTCTCTTTCTCAGGTATACGAAAGTCTAATGTTGAACTGAAACCCAAGGTTGATTGCAGGTCCAAAAATGGCTTTTGAATTGAGTGTAACCAAGGTAGCCATTGACAAAGCTACCTTCATCTATTCACTGAGTCAATAGAGAATGTTTGAAAACACATCACTGCTATTTTCCCAGACATTTAAGAGGATTTTCTAAGTCTGAACTGGAAGAATATTAGACTAGGCACTATTTACTTTCACTAAAGTGGGGTCGAATTGGCCAAATATATTCCCATTGGAACTTCAGAATAGCCACTACCAGAAAATGGTGAACTGGCAGCTTTTATAGTTAACTTTAATTAAAATATATTTAGCATCTCCTTACGTAGGGGGATATTGGGGAAAAAGTAAATAAAAGTTTTCTTCTATCCCATGAGAGGTTACATTTCCAAGAACACCATTTTAATATAATATGAAAACTAGAAATAAAGCTTATTTTCTGGTTTAATCAATTAACACCTAAAATGGATTTTGCCATTGAAATTATTAAAGTAAGGCTCAAACAATGAAGGGAAAAAGAAACAAGGGATATATCTTTAGAAGTACTAAAGAAAACTCACACACATTTAGACATTTTAAGTATTCATTTTTCATACTTATGGAACCATATCCAATCACTATTTGACTAGATCTAAGATTATAACAATTACCATAATACTAGGGGGAAAAAAAGGAAAAAAATTCCTCGAATCCATGCCCCACTTAGAATTTCACGATTAAGTCTCATAACAAGAGCCTTTAGTTTGAGTGGGTAGACAGTATTTTTTAAATTTCTCTTATTCCCAATGGACTCTCACGAGTCTCAAAGGAAAGATGTACTATTATTGTTGATTTTATGGTGGTTTTCTGATCCCAGAATTCTCAGGGTCCTCTCAAGCATATACTTCTTCTGTCTCTCTTCTCTTTGCTTACTTCTATTAGCTAGTTGACTTTCTGATTTTCATTAAATATTTCCCTAATAATCCTTGAAGTTCAATTTATGTTTCTTTTTATCTGTAGAGTAAACCCTTGAGGCTTCCAATGCATTGCAGCATCTAAAAGAGCGCAATGTTTGCATTCACAATTCTTTACAAATTGCAGCAGATAATTCTTTAATGATGACTATTTCTCCATTGTTTCTTTCATCATGTGTCCTACACTCAGAAAAGCCATTCCTTCTTGACTTTTCTCTGATTATCCAACCAGTCCTGGTCATCTCATTCCCATGAATAAATTATTAGTCACAGCACGTCACATGATTCTGGACAACGAGACGTGACCGGGAGGGCCACTGGGCAGCAATTCTATATGGTCGATTTCTTCCTAACTCTAGTCATTGTGATGAGGTGATGTTTGGACTTACGGATGACATCATGGAACAGCGAAGGGCCAGTTGAAGAGGAGAATTGACTCAATACAATTGGCAGGATGAAAGAACAGAAATGACCTCGTTTGCTTGTCTGACAAAAATTGTGGCACTATCACATGTCTTAATGGTTCTTTCAGCTGCTTTGTTACTAAAAAAGATAGTAAACCAGAATTACCTCCAACTCAGAAGACATACATGTTAGCAGATAAGGTACAAGAGAATGAATTCAGTTCCTTCAAACAGTAAGCGATAAAGTGCATAGGCCTTGCAAATCCATAAGCTCCCCTGCAGAAATACACCTGACTTAAATGAAGAGGGAACATTTGCTCCAGTACATGTGGAGGAATTTTCCAGCTACAGCCTGCAGACCCTTGTAGACTGCAGCAGTCACATCTTGTAATTCCGCTATTCAGATCCAACGTGTGGTTCCACCTGAAGACTCTCGCTGCATGCAGCCGGCACCTTCAGCTAACCTTCCTGATGTTTCGAATTACTTCAAAACTTAGGTCTCTGGAGTCATTCAGGGGTACCCCTGGTACCCTCTGCCTCTTCTCCCTCATAATAAAAGAGATTTCATGAATGTATTCAATATCTAATTATATGATACTGTGATGCTAGAGTGCTTGTCCCTGTTACCAAAGCAACTAATTCAGAGTGCAGGTTACACAGAAGCAGCCTACAGACGTTACATATGTGAATGAAAAAGGACAGATCCTAAAGGAAGCAAGCCAGGCTGATGCAGAGTCACAAGGTAAACGCAGAAGGGGGAAAAAGACAAACATTTTTAAGAAGGCACGCAGGGTGAAAGAATGGCTTAGCGGTTATAGCGCTTTTCTAGCAAGCGCTTAGGCAAGTGCTAAGTACTGGCGTTGGATTCCCAAGCACTACATAAGCCAGGTATGGTGGTGTACACCTGTCATCCCAGCAGTCTGGAGGCTGAGACAGGAGGACTGCCATGAGCCCAAGGCCAGCCTGGACTCCATAGTGAGTTCAGGACCAGCCTAGTCTACAGAGACCTTGTTTCAGAAAAAAAATTAATTAAAAAAAATAAAGAAAGCATGCATGCTTCAGTAACCACATCTTTTTTTAAAAAAGTAGTAACCTTAGTGTCCTCCATGATATTTGGACCGTATTGGTTTTCTAAGATGAAAGGACAAAAATCACAGGGCTGAATAACCGCCAAGTAACAACCGCTGGGCAGAAGCAGGAATTTGGTTGAACTTGAAAAATCAGTTGTAGAACTACTCTTTACGACTGGACACTTTGTCACTGCTTGACAATCAACTCCTTTGTCAATTAGATGTTAGGAAATATGTTAAAGTATTTTAGATAGGAACAAGCATTTGTTACATATCACATACATACTAAATTATAATTTGGCATCTAAAAATAGCGCCATTATCTTACATTTCTTGGAAATGACTGGCCTAGCTGGATTTTTCTGACTCAGAGTCTGATGTTGAGACAAACACACAGGGAGATCACCACAGGATGACACAAGCAGGGACTGAAATGATGCCACTGCGGGCCAAAGAGCAGAAAGGATCGGAAAATCCCCCCAAAATAAGAAAGAGACATGAAGAAATTTTCTTCCTCGGTGTTCAAAGGAAGCCCTGTCCTGCTAACACTTGCCTTCAGAAGTCTATCCTTCAGAATTTTGAGGCAAAATACGGTTCTGTTGTTTTAGACTACCCACTTTGTGCTACTTTTTAAATAGCAGCCCTAAGAAACTAATCTTGGCTGCCAGGTTTCCACCTTCAAATTCCTCATGATGGCAAACTCAAGTTGTTAGATTTTTGCTGGAAAACAAAGTGTGAAAAAGGTGGGCACTACACATGGCAGTCCCTTTTCCAATTTTCTCTACCAAATAAGCATTTCATCTGTAGAAAGTGCAAGGGAAGGAGACGGGAGAAAGGATACAAGCCCCTCATTCACCTTTCAGGAAGTTGAGTTTCTTTTTTAATGTTCTGGGCTAGTCACGTAGTAACATGGAGACACAATGAAAATGTTTTCTCTTGGAAGTCTCCTGGACGACTTGGTGATCTTTTCTAAAGCAATTAAAATTTGAGGATTGTTATGGGCTTGATTTTACATTGGCAGAAGTTATGATGTAGAAGTACATAATTAAAATTTTACTTTGAAAAGATACTTGGTCTGCAGAGAACACGATAGATTAGACAGGACCTAAACGGATTTTGGCTTTCGTGGTGTTAAAGAGCGAAGTTTCAAACTATCCTAGAATGATTTCACGGGAAACTAAATGTTTGAAGAAAGGTCTAGATGTAAAACTTTTCACAGTTTGATAGTAGTTTTAATGTGAGGGTGCAATAGATATTGTGGAAAGTACTAATTTAGTATGCAAGGAAATTTTAGCAAAGATACAAGCATGGTAAAAAAATACAGAAAGGAGTAAAACAACACAAATAGGAGATTGAGATTAAATTCATAAAGGCTGCATGCTTCATGATTTTTGTTAGTGGTTTTAGAAATGTGCACAGAGAAACAATCACACGGCTTCCTATTTTCCTATAGGAGTTACACAACAGCACTGCGTCATGTGCTTAAGAGTAGCGTACCAAGTCCTGAGCATGAGAACCAAAGGATGTTTCTTTCCTACGTGGTTCTCTATGAAAAGATCACTTTATTATTCAGTAAAGGCTGTCCTCACTCAGACTGTAGCAAGATAATGCACCAATGAGAAACTTGTATTTGGTCCAAATCAAGGGAACAAAAGTAACTTTTTGTAATACGTGGCAACTCTGTGGAAGCATTTATTTTTCTCAAGCAAGTGTTAAACTGAATACAACAGACTCTTGATGGTCTGTCAACAGAACGGAATATACTCATCCCTAGGAATTTCTGCTGGGTTGCTCAAATACCTCTATAAAATGGCTCAGCATCTGGGTAGGACCTGTGCATGTTCTACATATGTTAGATAATCTCTAGATTATTACACATGATATGCAAATAGCTATTGTTTTTCTCAGGGGGTAATGATTTTATTTTTTTTTATTTTTTCCCCATTTTATTGATATGTATATGTGCAAAATTTAAGGTTTGCAATGGAGTTGAGCATTTTGTGCACATACGCATCCTGCCAAGGACACAAGGGCTTCCCCACTCTCATTCTGTCCCTCCTCCCAACTTCCCCTCCCTCCCTTCTCCCCTACCGGACCCCCCTATTTCACTCTGTCTTTCATCTTAAGTTCCATAGGAGTTGTGGTCTGGGTCTCTCATATCAGAGAGACCATTCGATGTTTCACTTTCTGCTTCTGACTCACTTGACTAAGCTTGATGTTCTCAAGCTTATTCCATTTGCTCGCAAAGGCCTCCATGCTGTTGCACTTTATTGATGCATAGTATTCCATTGTATATAAATACCACAGTTTGTGTAGCCACTGGTGTGTTGATGGGTATTTAGGTGTCTTCCACATTTTAGCTATTGTTAGTTCTGCTGCTATGAGTATGGGTATACATATATCTCTACTGTGTGTTGCTTTGGCCTCCTTTGGATATATTCCCAGGAGGGGTGTCGCTGGATTGGAAGGGGATATTTATTTCCAGCCTTTAGAGAGCTCTCCATACTGATTTCCAGCCTGGTTGTAGGAATTCACACTCCCACCAGCAGTGCAGGAGGGCTCCTTTTTCCCCACATCCTCCCCAGCACTGATTACTATTTGACTTGTTGATATAGGCCATTCTCTCTGGAGTGAGATGGTATCTTAGCATTGTTCTGATTTGCATCTCTCTTGTAGCTCTCTTGATGTTGAATATCATTTCATGTATGGATTGGCCTTTTGTACTTCTTCCTGTGTGAACTGCCTCTTCATTTCATTTGCCTACTTTTCAGTAGGATCCTTTATTTTGGTAGGCTCACTTTTCTTCAGCTCCCTGTATATTCTAGCTATGAGTTTCTTATCTCAGTTGTTGGTGGTGAATATTTTTTCCCACTCTGTTGGTTCTCTTTTGACAATGTTGATAGTTTCTTTTGCTGTGCAGAAGGTTTTTAATTTGACAAGATCCCATTTGTTAATAATGGGGATAATTTCTTTTGCTCTTGGTGTCTTGTCAAGAAAGTTTTTGCTTACGCCTATGTCTTAGAAATTTGCCTAATTTGTCTTCTAGAAGGTTTAGTGTTTCATTTTTAATGTTTCAGTCTTTGATCCACTTTGATTTGATTTTGGTGCATGGTGACAGGTGTGTGGCTAGATTCATTCTTCTGCATGTGGATGTCCAGTTTTTCCAGCACCATCTGTTGAACAGGCTGTGTTGAACAGGCTTTTTCCATTGTATGCCTTTGTCCCCTTTGTCAAAGATTAAGTAATTTAGGGTGTTTGGGTTTGTCTCTGTGTCTTCAATTCTGTTCCACTGGTCTGTCTATTTTTGTGCCAGTACCAGATTGTTATTACAACTATGGCTTTATAGTATAGCCTGATGTCTGGAACTGTAATGCCTCCTGCCTTGGTCTTGTTGCTCAGGATTGCTTTGGCTATTCTTGGTCTCTTTTGGTTCCATATGAATTTAAGAATTGTTGTTTCAAGTTCTTTGAAGAAACTTGTGGGAATTTTGATAGGGATTGCATTAAATCTATATATCAGTTTTGGTAGTATAGTCATTTGACTGTATCTTGCCAATTCAAGAGCAGAGGATGCTTTCTCATTTTCGAGTGTCTCCTAAAACTTTTTTCTTCGGTGTAATGTAGTTTTCTTTATACAGGTCCTTCACATCCTTGGTTAGGCAGACTCCTAGGTATTTAATTTTTTGCTGAGCTGTTGAGAATGGAATTGGTTTTTTGAGTTCTTGCTCGATAAGTTTATTGTTAGTGTAAAGAAAAGCTATTGATTTTTTATTGTTAATTTTGTAGCCTGAGACTTGGCTGAATTTTTTAATTGTGTCTAGCAGTTTCATAGTGGAGTTTTTAGTGTCTTCCATGTAGATAATCATATCATCTGCAAATATGGAGAGTTTGACCTCCTCCTTTCCAATGCAGATTCCCTTTATTTCATTTTCTTGTCTGATTGCCATGGCAAGTGTTTCAAGGACTATGTTGAATAAGAGTGGTGAGAGTGGGCAGCCTTGTCTTGTTCCTGATTTGAGAGGGAATGATTTCAATTTTTCTCCATTTACCATGATATTTGCAGTAGGCTTAGCATATATGTCTTTTATGAGATTTAGGTAGTGCCCTTCTGTACCTATTTTTATCAGTGTTTTTATCATGAAGCGATGCTGGATTTTGCCAAAAGCTTTTTCTGCATCAATAGAAATGATCATGTGGTTTTTGTTTTTGCTTTTGTCGATATGGTGTATTACATTGATTGATATGTTGAACCAGCCTTGCATCTCAGGGATGAAGCTCACTTGATCATGGTGTATGATCTTTCTGATTACTTGTTGGATTCTGTTTGCCTGGATCTTACTGAGGATTTTTGCATCTGCATTCATTAAGGATATTGGTCTATAATTTTCCTTCCTGGTTAGGTCTTTGTCTACTTTTGGGACTAGTGTGATGCTAGCCTCAAGAAATGAGTTTGGTAGCATTGCTTCACTTTCTACTTTATGAAACAGTTTGAAGAGGATTGGAGTAAGTTCTTACCTACAGTACTGGAAAAATTCTGCTGTGAATCCATCTGGTCCTGGACTTCTATTAGTAGGTAGAGCTTTTATTACAGCTTCAGTTTCTGAGTGCGTAATGGGGTTGTTCAAGCTTTTTATACATTCCTCATTTAATTTTGGTATTTTATATGTAACTAGCAAGTTGTCCATTTCTTTCCAGTTCTCAAATTTGTTAGCGTATAGGTGTTCAAAGTAATTTCTTATAGTATTCTGGATTTCTGCAGAGTCTGTTGTAACTTCACACTTTCAGTTTCTAAATGTGCTAATCTGTGCCTTTTCTTTCTTTTTCTTCATGGGGTTGGCAAGAAGTTTGTCGACTTTGTTAATTCTTTCCAAGAACCAGCTCTTTGACTCATTGATCTTTTTTATTGTCTTTTTAATTTCAATCTCATTTATTTCACATCTGATCTTTATAATTTTTTCTCTTCTACTGCCTCTTGGGTTAAGTTGTTCTTGTTTCTCTACATTCTTAAGGTGCATCACTAGCAAATTTATTTGTGACTTTTGATGTGTGCATTTATGGCTATGAATTTTCCTCCAAGGAATGTTTTCATTGTGTCCCACAGGTTTTGATATGATGTACTTCCATCGTCATTTATCTCTGTGAAGTTTCTGACTTCTTCTCTAATTTCTTCTGTGATCCATTGTTTGGTCAGTAGTATGTTGTTAAGTCTCCATGTGTTTGTGTGTTTTCTTCTGTTTCTGCTGCTGTTCCAGTCTTATTTCAGTATGATCTGAGAGTATGCAAGGAACTATTTCTATTCCTTTGTACTTGTTTAACATGACTTATGTCTTAGGATGTGGTCTATTTTAGAGAATGTTCTATGTGCTGTTGAGAAAAACGTTAAGTCAGTTGATGTTGTGTGGAGGACTCTGTAAATGTCTGTTATGTCCAAGTTTTCTATAGTATCATTTAGCAGTTGTATATCTTTGTGGATTTTCTGTCTGATTGATCTGTGTCTTTGTGATAGTGGAGTATTTAAGTCCCCTGCTATAATTGTATTGAGGCCTTTGTGCCCTTTCAGATCTAGTAATTTTTGGTTCACATAATTGGGTGATCTAGAGTTGGGGGCATATATATTGATAATTGTGATTTCTTCCTGTTCTAATGTTCCTTTAACCAGTATGTAGTGTCCATCTTTGTATCTCTTCACCAGTTTTCTTTTGAAATCTGATGAGTCTGAGATAAATATAGCTATCCCTGCTTGTTTTCTGGGACCTGTTTTGTGAAATATTGAATTCCAAACTTTTATTTTCAGTCTATGACTTTCCTTGTGGGTGAAGTGTGTCTCATGTAGGCAGAAAATCGTGGGTTTCTGTTTATTGATCCAGTCAGCCAGTGTATGTCTTTTGATAGGTGAGTTGAGGCCATTCACGTTTAGGGTAATTATAGAGGTATGTTTGGTGTGTCCTGCCATCGTTGTAGTTTTTCCAAGTTGTATACTGGCTGTACTTTTTTTTCAGATTTTTTTCTCATCTAGCTTTTGACATTTTTTTTCTGGGGTCTCTTGTGTCATTGGCTTCTCTTTCACTGTCCAAGTCTCCTTTGAGAATTCTCTGCATTGAAGGCTTAGTGGCTGTAAGTTTCTTTAAGTTTTCTATATCATGGAGGATTTTAATTTCTCCCTCTAGTTTGAAAGATAGTTTTGCTAGATATAGTAGTCTTGGTTGGAATTTATGTTCTTTTAGTATTTGAATGACATTGCTCCAAGAACTCCTAGCTTTTAGAGTCTGGCTTGAGAAGTCTGCAGTTATCCTGATGGACTTACCATGGTAGGTCACCCTCTGCTTTTATTTTACTGCTTTGAGTATTCGCTCTTTGTGTTGGGTTTGTAGTATTTTGATTATGATGTGTCAGGATCAGGTTCCCTTCTGATCAATATTGGTTGGTGTTTTAAATGCCTGAAATAGCTCAATGTTCATTTCTCTTCTTAGATGTGGGAAGTTTTCTTCCATAATTTCCTTGAATATGCCTTTTAATCCTTTCGTTTCGACCTTGGTCTTCTCTTGGATTCCCATGATTCTCAGATTGTTTCTTTTTGAATCGTCTATCAGTCGTTGTAATGGGTCACTTTCTTCCTTTTTTGTTTTGTGGTCTCTTTGGTCTTTCCATTCCCACTCTATTATTTTGTCTTCTAGGTCTGATAATCTATTTTGAACTTGTTTGATATCATTGCTTATTGTGACCTCTGTGTTTTTCACTTTCTGTATATCTGCATTTATTTTTTTTATGTCTCTGTTGCGTTCTTCTCTCATTACTTGTATTGCCTTCATTATCTTCTGGTCCATTTCTTCTTTGATATCCTCTACTTGCTTCTCATTGCTTCCTCTTAGTTTGGCTAGGTCTTGGCATAGCTCGTGATCTCTGATTTTCATTTCCTGCTCGTTTCTTGCTTTAATTCCTGCTTTAACTCCAGCTTTAACTGGATGTATTTCTGGGCCCAGAGGTTACCATCATTTGTGCCATTTTCAGGATTTCTGGGATGCTCTACTGGTATGTCAAGACTTCTTGAAGGAGATTGATTTCCACAATTCCTCATGGTTCTGTTGTGTTTGGTTGACTCTGGTTGTCCATCCTTGTATTCCCCATATGTTGTTCTCCCCAGTATGGCTCTGTCTGGTGATGGGAGAACACAGTCTCTGTGCTGACAACCACGGAGAGGGGTGGTGGGGATATAAACTCAAGTTTCCCCGGTGCACTCCCCCTTGGCTCCCTCCTGCGCCGCCCTGGACCTGCCGCAGTGACCTGACTGTGGCGCTGGGTAGCCTTGGACCCTAACACACTGCACCTGTGCTGCTCCTCTGTACACTGGCCCCAGATCCACTGTGGAGATAGTGGAGCCCAGGACACACACCCTCGCTGTCCTTACTTCCTCGAGCTCCTCCCTGCAATGGCAGGGAACCCCTGTGAAGTTCACAGTGCTCGGGATGCGCGCCCTCCCTGTAGCTCTGCTGGCTCCTCCCTACGCCATCCCGGAACCATGGCGAAATTCGCTGCATGTGGGACTCTCTGTAGCTTCGCTGGCTCCTCCCTGTGCCGCCCCGGGAACTGCTGCAAGTCCACAAGGAAATTTGCTGTGCGCCAGACTCGTGCCCTCTCTGTCTGTAGCTCTGCTGGCTCCTCCCAAAGCCAGCTCTGGAACCAGAGGCACCAGAACCGGAGGGACTGCAAGAGGGCAAGGAAATTCATGGCGCGCGGGACGCGTGCACTCACTGTCTGTCAGATAATGATTTCAAAAATCTGTGTTATGTGTAGCACAGATGCAATTATTTTTCAGATTTTTTTGGGGGGTGGGGTTTGGTTGAATGTGTGGATGCAGATCTCATGGGTACAGAGGACCAAATGAATAAAACTCTCCCATGTCACTAAGTGGTTCACCAGATAACTGATCTTGAATTGAGCTGGCAATAGCTTACAATAGCGCCTGGTAGGAAGCTGTCTTAACACTGCTAAGAGATGCATAGGGGTAGAGGGAAACAGGTAGAGAGGCAGGAGAGGAAGAGGAAGAAGGGGAGAGAAAGAGCGAAACGAGAAAGGTTTAGGAGAAAGAAGGAAGATGGAAAGATTAATTTTCAGGATTAAAAAAAAGCAAATGAAGACCTGGAGCCATGTATCTGGCTGATCGTTGTAGACCATGAACAGATAAATGAGACCATTATACAAAAGCATCATAAAATAATCCTGAGAAAAAGCAGCTAACAATATGACCCCAACTTCCTCAGACAAGTATACACATAGATAAATGGGTCAGGTACATTTAATAGTTTGAATTTTTAAGTAAAGCTAGAGATATAAATATTTTCAGAGAATAAAATAATCTGGTTTTGTGGAAAGAGAAACTGCACAATTTCTTTTATATACCAGGCAAGTGTATTTTATATAGACGTCATACTTCTCAGTTTGGTTGCTTTGGTTTGTTGCCTTTTGACAGTTTAGTAAATATTGTAAGCAGACCAATGTTTGCATTACTATATATACAGGAGAGTTAGACATGTCAGATGGTTTCTTTCACTTGTAACGGAAGAGTAAACATAGGTAAATAACGGCTCTATATTCCTCAGCAAACACGAAGTTCACTGAACGTGAATGACAGCTCCGTGTTTCCCTTCCCTCCATCCCCCAACCTCAGGCCACCAGTGACGGTTCACAGCTACAGATGGCTTCCACAGTTCAGGCTCCGTGTGCAAACACGCCATCATCCAATGGAACGCTGGGCACTTTTTCTCAGAACTGCTCTGATAGGAAACTTTTCTAAGATAAAAGATCCCCTTTTATTCCATTGGGAAAGCTCATGACAATTAATACATGCACCAACCCATCAATGGTCAGAGTAATAAGTCTTGAGTAATTGTCATTGATCCGCTATTATTTATTCTAGGGTGCAGGAGTAGGTGAACACTGTAACCATATCTAAGACTTTGTTGGCAAGGGAAAAGAATAAACAAAGCCACCATGTTTTATGTGACAGGGAGTGTTGGCAGAGACGTGTTTATTGGCTGGGTAACCACAAACCATGACCACAATGAGTGAAACCATTCATGATGAGGTGTGAACCACAATGACATAATGTGAAATTCATTCATGTTTTGTTTTATTGTATTTCTTCCTTAAGAAAAAAAATCATATAATTGCTGGCTTGGGGATACAGAAGAAGAGAGTGAATCTATAGGAAGGAATAAATGGATTAACTAGCAGCTAAAGAGAAGAGCCAATTGTTTTGGGAAAATATAAACAAGCTTTTTGATAATTACCATAATTGTGGCAGCTGTTTTATGGTAAGGACCTAGCCTTTTGCAGATGGAGGTCAGATTCTACTGCCGTGAAGCAGAAGTTTGTGCTGCCTTTTCAGGAGTTGTTAGAAAGTTGACAAAATCCCAAATCGAATCTGGAAATATCAGGGAAAATGACAATAAAGTAGGTATCATTAAATACTGGCATTTGAGCTTTTCAGGTTATACTTCTCCAGAATGTACAAACTTCAAAAAGAGAAATGATTGAAGTCTAACCTGTCTAACCTCGTAATATCTATTTTCATAGAAATTCACTCAAAACTTACTGAAATTAAATAAAACTGTTTGGTATGCCTGCTTTCCTTCAATCAATTTTTCAGACTCTTATATAAGATGAAAATTATTTGCTCATATTTAATACTATAGAGTTATTTTATTTTGTTTTCCTGGGATACTTCTTGGGTCACAAAAAAAATTACGATGAAATCTGACTCTAGATTTGTGTAGGTATAAGGGGAATGGCTTCTTAAAGGCACTCAAGATAATCAAGTACACTGTAATCAAGTACAGGAAGACGTTTCATCCCGGACTTCACGTGCTATGACAACCACAGGCAGATTTTCTGTGGGTCTTTTGTTTAACTTAACTTATAATAGGGTAACTTATAAATTCGTTTTGCTCAAGCAAGAAAGATGTTCCCATGTCTGATAACTATAAACATGACGAATATTCTCCATACTGCTTGTCAAAAATCTAACTGAGGTCAAATTAAATTTCATTCTCTAACTCTGAATATATTGTTACATCCCCACTAAACAATATAAAAAGTTTATATAGACAGAAATACACATAATTGCTTCAGAAAAAAGATCCAAAGTTCTTGCCTTGTAACAAAGTTCTTATAACAGGTTCTGTGGACCAATCCTGTGGAAAATTACTTTTCAGTGAACAAGGAGTAGAAGTAGGATCCGTGTAGAGAGAACTGGAATGTAGGGTTGTGATAAAATCAGTACTTTGGTTCCACTACAAAACTACACAACCTAAATCCATTGGATGAGCAGTTCACAGTAGGATTTGGGCTCCGATGAGAATGTGGTCACTAAACTGATTTTAGGCATAGGTAATCGGTACAGCGTACTCTAGCTATAACTGGGTAACATAACCATGGATATAATAAACTTGGTCTCTTCCTCCTTGGCACTGTTCCCTTCCTCTGTTTCCTTGTCATCGTGAGCAGAGCAACTTTGCTCCAGCATGCCCTTCCACCATGGTCTTTCTCCATTAATGCCAGACTACCAGGAACCGAACTCTCTGAAACTATGAGCCAGATACATCCATTGTGTCAGATATTTGGTTCCAACAACAGGAAATCTGACTAATATGGTAAGAAATAATTGTTGCATATTTGTTACCCAGTCCAGGGTGTTTCTATAACTGTAGTCCAAGCATTTAGGATGGTATTTGATAAATCCTGGCTTCCTTTAAATAGAAAAGTGAGGTGCCAATGACTAAGTAAGCAAGGATTGATTAGATTTACAGAAAATGCCACAGGTTTGAAAAAGGGACTGACTAAAGGGAGAGAAGAAATTGACTGAAAAATAATTCAAATTCAAAGCTAAATCAGTGTGATCATAAGATTTTGGTGACAATAAAATACTTGTAGACCTTTTTCCCTAGCAACTCCACCAGCTTGGAATCCAAACAAACTTGAAAGTGAGTCGTTTTCCAAGAGGGATAAAGGACAGAGGAGTTGTTCAAGGTTCCAGAGAAGAAAGTTTTCCCAAGAAAGGCTAAGTATAAAAATGTGGAGAGATCAGGGGTGTTATGTGTTGTAGAATAAGCTAGTAAAGGACAGAAAATTGGACTGATTGATTGTAGTTCCTTGTGGGGACATGGGTAATTTTAGAATAGCAGCAATTCTGAGAAAATTGTAATCTGTGTGAAGAACAGTTGAGCGAATGGATGGTTTGAGGTAGAAGCGGACTTTAATGTTATTTGATGTGTTGATCCAACTAGGAATGATCCTAATGTTGGGGTTTTACACAGGCTTCAAGGTGTACCTTTCTCCACTAATATTGTCATGTTTTCACACTTGGCTAAGCTCATAATGTTAAGACAAAATTAGGGAATTAAATAAGTCTACATTTAGTCACATGTTATTTCCAAAAAAAATTCTTCTTGTTTTTCTGTAATTATCTCATTCCCCCTCCCCTATGATCTAGTATTTGTTCAGCTTATTTGTTCTCTAAGGAATTTCAGGGAGTAATTTTGATCAGGATTTCAAATATTTTTACATTGCTTTTTGTCAACGGTCCATTTATTTGAATGGCTCATTGCATTAGAATGGATGTTAAAAAAAAAACATGTTCCTTGGAAACACACAGATGTAGTGTGCTAAGCAAGCATTTCATTTATGGGAATATATCGCATCAGAAACTCCCCAAGTGCACTGCTAAAAATAGGATGGGATCAACAGACTTTTTATTTTAACTATCTTAAGTTTCATGTTAAATAGTTATAATGGGACTGTAAAGGTATAAATACGTTAATTAGAAACTTTCTGGAGATAGAGCCTCTTAATCTGATTCTAAGAACTTGTAAAAGCTTTTTCTTAAGTTTTAAAACTTGATTTCTTTCTTTCCCTACTCCCTGGGATGATGGATGAATACAGAGCTAGAATTACTTCAAAACACTCAAGAGACGGTTCTCTTTGTCTACCTTGGTAGAAGAAAAAAACTTAGGATGAATTTAAATCTTATCAGCTGCTTTATAATGAGAAGGAAATGATTCTCACAAAAGTGAAAGGAGTGATCATTTCTAAGCGTGAAATGAAACATTTAGAAAGCTTACCTTTTGTAACCAAAATGTAGTCTTAAACTTGACAGTTGATGGATTTTACAAATATCTCAGTGTATGGAAATCCGTCAGGAAAATGACAAAATGATAAAAGAGAATGTTGCATAGGAATATTAGTGAAGATTGAAATTCGAACTAAAAAAAGCCATCCTCCTGCTGAGAACATCATTAGAGCTATTAGCCAAGCAGTGTACAACACCAAACCCACGTGCTTGCAGTGATTAATTAGGAAGTCACTGCGCTCACCCTAAAGAAAACAGTAACACAAACCTGTTACAAGGAATAAAGCCGTTTATTTTTTAAAAATAGGATCTTGTATATTTAACACAAAGAAAAAATGAAATAATATCTTTCCCATAACAGATGTCACTGAAATTCTATCATGGATGATATAAAGGCATGGACAGGAATAAGAACTTTCATTTTAAGTCCTAGTGTTCATTGGACACACTCTACTCACTCTTGGTTACTGCATGTGTATTTATTATGTCTACAATTCCACAAAGTATTAGTGATTGGCTGAACATTTCACAAACCAGGAATCTGACACAAAGAACAGACTAATAACTGGTTTTTCTGTATCTAATCCGAACATAGCAAGGGACACCAGTCTGTTTCCAGACATTTTAGTGTCCTTTATGTTGATGGGCCTAATACCTGCCAAGTAATTTTACATAAAAAGACCTTACTCTAATCCTATCTATGCTTTCTTAATTTAAGAGATAGAGAGAGCATAATTCCAGATCTACATTACTGGCTTATTAAATTAAGTTCAGGCTTTTCAGTCTCAACACTTTTCAGGAGCTATTTAAAAATAGTATATATTAGAAATGACAATTTTCAATAAATCAAAAAGAGGAAATTTGCAAATGGGCAAGAAAAAATTTATTAATAATAGTAAATTAAGAGAGACTAGGTTCTCCTGCTCAAATTGTGGGTTGTCCACTGGGAATCTGTGTGGAAATTTGGTGAGCTATCTAGCCCCTACTCTTTCATGTGTTTAATGGGAAGAACGAAATAATCTATTTAACAGGGTTATTTTGAAAACTGCAGGAGTTAATGGATGTTCAATCCTTGGCAAAATTTCTGACAAATCATAAATAATCAAAAGCAGCAAGGCAACAAATAATAAATTGGTGTTGAATATATTATTTTTCCATTGTAGTCAAAATGACTATGAAGATAATTAGAAGTTCATTTACAGGGCATGTAATATATTTTAAGATAATATACTCACTATTCAGAATGTTTCAACTATTTAATATAAAATTAACAGTAATATAAAGAAGTGGTCAAAGGGGGGAGAATTCTAGATTGTTCAGGTTATATTCATATGTGATACACATAAAATCAGTTAATTCACTCAGAATGCAGAATAAATTTCTGTACCTACAAGACAATTCAATTTAGTACTTAAATTTTAATTAAATGCATATATCAGCTCAAAACAAAGATAAGGAGACATTGTCAAGTTATTAATCAATAGGTTTCTATAACACAAAATTAAATAAACAGATGTGACTGGCAGTTGATACTTCTTCAAGCTACGTTTTATCCTAAAGATTTACAGCCTTATTTTAAAATTAGTTCAATCTGCACATATTGACAAAAACTGACACTGAATATTTCAACTCAGTAACATACATTTTCCTTCACTCGAAATGTTGCAAGTTTTGGGTTTTGGCAAAATGAAATATTCAAAATCATTTTCAAATATTGGTTTGAAGAAATTTTCTATAAAAATGATTTCCATAGGGAATGCTCTCTGGCATATAGTTCGATATACTTGCTGCAGACTGTCTGCATTTTAGTGCCAGTAAGGGCATTCACGAGTTGTAGTTTATATTTACACTTTCTTGAAACATGTGGTATATCATGTTTATAAAGTATAATGAATAATATTAACCAGTCTAGTGGGTAAGCCAAGACATTACCTATTTACACATGATTTGGCTTCGAAAAACAATGCAACTATACACATAAAAAAAACTGGGGGGTCTGAAGCATGGCTCAATGATTAGAGTGCTTTCCTAGCATACAGGAGGACCAGAGTTTGATCCCGCAGCATCATATAAGAGCTGGTGTGGTGCATGCCTATAATCCCAGCAAGCTGAAGGCTGATGCAGGTAGACTGCTAGGAGTTAGATGCCAGACTGAGCTACAAAGTGAGTTTGGGAACAGCCTGGAATATAGAGCAAGACCTTGTTTCCAAAAAAGAAAAGAAACTAAAATAAAAATAAATCATGTTCTCTATTATAATTTGGCCCCACATTACTTGGAAGTCATCCACACAGGGTTTTTAAGCTTTTTATTTTATTTTATTTTATTTGACCAAATGGAGCAGTAAAGGTAGCAACTGCAAAGGTAATACGATTTTATAACACAATTAATATTTTTTTCTGTTATGTAGCCAAAACTCTAAAGTATTTGTTTTTATTTTTTATAAACAATGCTTCCACAAGTTGACTTCGTGTGTGTGTGTGTGTATGATAGACTTTTGTGGCTTGCCACTAACTAGCATTTTAATCCCCTTACATAGCTTTGGATTATAATAAATTATAGATTCATGAGTAATTTTAGTTAATAAAAATTCATATCAAATATTTATTCCATTTAGAACTAAGTACACTGACCAGAATATTCATGTTTACTAAAGTCAAATTACAAATCCACAATATTAATGACTCACCTAATTGAAATGTATATTATTTTTAGTTTATGAATGTAATAAGTAAAACAAACTCTAACCAAAATGTCTAATTATTGCAGTAGAACCATCTGCATTTCTCAGGGACTAGGGAGAGAATTACACACAACACATAGTATGTGTACAGAAATGGCAATAAATCATTGTCTTCTGAAATCAAGAAAATTTAATGTCATGTAAATTATCTGCAGATGTATTCTTTAAAATTTGTACACATGCACTCCTGGCACATTTTCACATGAATTTACACTGCACTAATGCTAACTTCATGCTTTCATCATGATAAGAAAACACTGATAGGCATATACTTATATGACCTTTACAGACTTCAGTCATTTCAGTCAGTTCATTTTAAAGGCAGTTATGGAAAGTAGATGTCAAGATGACAGAAATTTTTGGTGCATGTGAGTGCGTGTGTGTGTGTGTGTGTGCGCGCGCACTTGAATAAGGGAATTGTTTTCTTTTCCCCACATTTTACTAATATGTATACATGTAAAATTCAAGGTTTACAATGAAGTTGACCATTTTGTGCACATACGTATCTTGTCAAGTTGACAAGGGCTTTCCCACTATCCTCTTGTCCCTCCCCCTACCCATCACTCCCTCCCTCCTCCTCCTCCACCCTACTCCCCTCTTTCACTTTGTCTTTCGTCTTAAGTTCCATAGGAGTTGTGATCTGGGTCTCTCATATCAGAGAGACCATTTGATGTTTCACCTTCTGCTTCTGACTTTACTAAGCATGATGTTCTCTACTTTCTTCCATTTGCTGCAAAGGCCTCCACGCTCCTGGACTTGATTGATGTACAGTATTCCATTGTGTATAAATACCACAGTTTGTGTAGCCACTGGTGTGTTGATGGGTATTTAGGTGACTTCCACATTTTAGCTATTGTTAGTTGTGCTGCTATGAATATGGGTATACATATATCTCTGTTATATGTTGTTTTGGTCTCTTTTGGATATATTCCCAGGAGGGGTGTCGCTGGATCGAAGGGGATATTTATTTCTAGTCTTTTAAGAGATCTCCATACTGTTTTCCAAAGTGGTTGCACGAATTTACATTCCCACCAGCAGTGCAGGAGGGTTCCTTTCCCCCTGCAGCCATGCCAGCACTGATTATTATTTGACTTGTTGATGTAGGCCATTCTCTCTGGGGTGAGATGGTATCTTAGCATTGTTTTGATTTGCATTGCTCTTATGGCTAGAGATATTGAACATCTTTTCATGTATCTATTGGCCTTTTGCATTTCTTCCTGAGTGAACTGTCTCTTCATTTCATTTGCCCACTTTTCAATAGGATCCTTTATTTTGGTAGGCTCACTTTTCTTCAGCTTCCTGTATATTCTAGTTATGAGCTTCTTATCTGAGATACTGGTGGTAAATATTTTTCCCAGTCTGTTGGATCTCTTTTTACAATGTTAATAGTTTCCTTTGCTGTGCAGAAACTTTTTAGTTTGACAAGATCCCATTTGTTAATAATGGGGATACTTTCTTTTGCCCTTGGTGACTTGTCAAGAAAGTCTTTGCCTACACCTATGTCTTTTAGATATTTGCCTACTTTGTCTTCTAGAAGGTTTAGTGTTTCATTTTTAATGTTTCAGTCTTTGATCCACTTTGATTTGATTTTGGTGCATGGTGAAAGGTGTGTGGCTAGATTCATTCTTCTGCATGTGGCTGTCCAGTTTTCCCAGCATCATTTGTTGAACAGGCTGTCCTTTTTCCATTGTATGCATTTGGCCCCTTTGTCAAAGATTAAAGAAATTATAGGAGACACTAGAAAATGGGAAGGAATCCCCTGCTCTTGGATAGGCAAAATAAATATAGTTAAAATGACTATACTACCGAAACTGATATGTAGATTCTATGCAATTCCTATCAAAATACACACAAGTTTCTTCAAAGAACTTGAAATAATAATTCTTAAATTCATATGGAACCAAAAGAGACCAAGAATAGCCAAAGCAATCCTGAGCGACAAGACCAAAGCAGGAGGCATTGCAGTTCCTGACATCAGGCTATCCTATAAAGCCATAGTTGTAAAAACAATTTGGTACTGGCACAAAAATAGACATACAGACCAGTGGAACAGAATTGAAGACACAGAGACAAACCCAAATACCCTCAATTAGTTAATCTTTGACAAAGGGAATTGTTTTCTTACTGTGTACTAAACTGATATGCTGTAGGAAAGGCAGCAAGCTTGGGTACCTCTTGCCATTTTGACAGATTCACCTGATTCTTTTTTTTTTTTTTTTGCCAGCTCTATTTCCTCACTGCAAGTCTACAGAGTACCCATCCTCAGACTTTTAGTGGACCCTGCCATGACACTAACTGGTCACCTCACTTCAGAAAGGCAGTATGTAAACTGTGAGCCAACTTTCTTCTATCTTGAGTACATCTTCCATTACCCTTGAGCCAAGTACAGCCAGGAAGTCCACGGCACTGCCCTTCTAGCACACTCTTCCTTGGTGAAGGAATAGAAAATTTAACACAAAGAAGTTAAAATATCAAGTGTAATTCCAGCATACGGCAAAACTCTGCTAATGCACACACAAAACACAGAAGACAAAAATATGGTTTTAGGTTTAATTTTTTTCATAAACAGATGCAGAATCACGACAAGGAAGCAGATCATTTTACTTGGGAAATGAATTCACAAGCTTACTTGGAACAGGAAGCAGAGACAGAGGAAAAGCCGGGACAGGGAAGTAGCAGCTAAGTCAACACCCAGGGCCAGTCACACTGAGAACCTCTTGGAAATTATACACCCTCAAATATGAAGTCACAAACTCCAAGCCATCATTAGCTGAGTGTTGCTTTCAAGAATTTTGTCACTTCAAGCCTGACATTATGCAGCCCATTGGCCATAATTAGCCCTTCGGTGCTTAGAGAAATCGAAACAAGATTGCTCAGGGAACCTTAGCAGCAGAGGCAGTGAGGAGAGGATGTATCGCATCTATTAGAAACATAACACAATACAAATTTTTACTCAGCTTCTTTTATCATTTTTAACCTAATTTAATACTTTTCAAGTCTGTGCAGAATTATTTTTTTAAATACATAAATATTTTGACGCCTTAATATACCAGTTTACAACAGAATATTGCTATACTATTTCTTTTCTGTTTCCTGGGTGAGGTATTTACATTTTTTAATATATTGGTTGTTTTAGTAAATAACAGGCCAAGTATGTTTACAATCTACTTTGGATAAAACCAGCTGGCAGAATAACACAGTGAGTAGCGTAGCGAGCACAAGGGCCTGGGTTCTGCAGGTGTAAAGTGGGCATGGCACAGCCGGTAATCCCAGCATTAGGCAGGCTGAGACATCAGGACTGCTAGAAGTTCTAGGCCAGCCTGGGCAACAGAGTGAGTTCAGGACCACGCTGGCCTACAGACTGAGATTCTAACAAAATACAACAAAAACAAAAATAAACAAAAACCTTACCGGAGGCACTTTACACAGTATAAATTTTGACGAATACTTCTTGATTTTCTATTATAAAAATGGTACTCTTGCTTTCAAGATAAGGCAGTTGAGGGGTGGAGTGCTTGGAGTGGCAGGGAATTGCCCTGGTGTGCACTGTGCAACTCCAGGATGTTATTGTGAGTGGACTGGCTGGTTTGGGGAGACTGTTGCCCAGAAGATACTTGATTTTCACAAGCCAAAGGCTAACTGCATCACAGAGGCTGCTGTATTTGCAGAGCAAAGTCATCCAGTTCGTGGTTCACAGACAGCAGAACTTGGGAAAAAGCCTTCCAGAGCTGTTGTTGGTTGCACAAGACTTGTTCTGTGGATCCCTGCAATCCCTGTGTCCTGCCTGAGGGGAAAAAGGGAAGAATTTGCCAGCAGGAGCCAAAAAAAATTTAAAAAGAAAGACTACAAAATAAAAACTGGGAGTATGTGATACGAGATGCAACTCCAGGCCCCAGTTTACAGATTCCACCAAAAATAAAAAAATAAATAAATAAATAAAATAAAAAGGTGAAAACCCTATCCAGACACAGGATAAAAAGCGACCAGATCAGTAAACTGCAGAAGGAATTTAAAAATCACAACTGGGCCTCCTGTCACAGAACAACATCCAAGTGGCTCCCCTACTCAATTTCCCAGTCTCCATAACTAACCTGATGAAGGCTCAGATACAGAGGGAGCTTTGACTTCAGGCCAAACACCAGTATTTTCTTTTTGAGATCTTAAGTACTGGAAGAGGCAGGCAGGCAGAAAGGCAGGTAGGCAGGGAGGTAGGCAGGGAGGAAGGTAGGCAGGGAGGGAGGCAGGGTGGGAGGGAGGGAGGGAAGAAGGGAGGTAGGGAGGGAGGG
>PVKB01006836.1:0-50568 GCA_004027205.1 Ctenodactylus gundi
CATTAGCATGTGCACACAGAGGCTGGCTCAAGTGTCGCTAAAGGAGAGGAGGCGGGGCCATAAGAGCTTTAAAAAGGAAAGGGGAGTCACTCTACTTTTCAGAGGAGGCTCTGTGCCTAGGGAGGAATCCTATCTGCGTATTTCTTCTTCAGCCTCTTCCCAGGGCTGTGGTTGGAGCTTACCATCACGTCTTTCCTTTCTTTTTTCTCTCTAAGCCTTTACCTCGCTGTCCCTGGCTACAGGCCGCAGGAGTGTGGCTCTTAAACTCTGTGAAATTTGTCATATGGTGTGAAATATTTCTTACTGGCTTCCAAAAAAAACTTAGATAAGCAAGTCTTTCCTGGAGCGTTTGCAGTTCAGCGGCTCTCTTGAGGTGAACAGGAGCTGGAAGGCAGTAGCTCGAGTCAGTGAAAGATGCCCTAGGGTCACAGGCCAAAGCAGCTGGACTTTGGGGGTCACACATAACTGGCTTTGCCTGTCCTGTGCTTCAGCAAAAGCAAACTGTTGTTTATTGAAAGTTTAATCCCATCAAAAGTATGCTGCTCTTACTCACCATTCTGTTGCCAGTGGTTTTTAAGTTTAGCTGTGTTAGTGTCTCAGCCCGGCAGCGATGGAACTGTCCCGAAGGCACTCCCCTGGGAAGTGGGACAGACACTTGTATGGGTAAGTAATAATCCTGCCAAAGGGAATCCCATGTCTTCTCACTCTGCCCACAGGCTCTTGTGCACTCCACCGGGTAGGTTGGGCATTGTTATTATTCTTTTGTTGTTTTAGTTCGCCTTTGGGTCTGTGTATTTGCTTACTTTTTTTTTTTTTGTCTTTGCTTTTGGAAGCGTGTTTACTTCCTGACTGGCTATTAGAGCTGATCTGCTACCAAGCATAAACCTCACGGTTCTCCCCATTCTTCTGTGTGTGCGTGAATAATGAACATGTCTCGTTTTAAGCTCGCAGGGCATTTCTCCTCAGGGAAACCTCAGCCTTCCTCTACAAGGAGCAGAAACTGACAGTTGATTAGCTTCATGTTGGAAGTCAAGAAAACATATGGTAGTGGTGGTTCTGGTTGGTCTCTATTTAAACAAAGGGGAAAAAAGTCTTCCTTTAATAGCTTCAGGTAAAAATTCAGAAGTTGCTACATATTTCAAATAAAGGAGGTGGGGGAGGGAGCAATGAGCAAAGGTGATTCTATCCCTGTGAAAATTAACCAGCGCTGTGCTCAGCCTCCTCCCGGGCTGTTTCTGCAGTTCTGACACCGCTCCAGGGTTCAGAGTAGCAGGTGCATTGTAACTTTGAAAACTGCTGAAAAATGGTCACCCGTAAATAAGCCGCTCTCCTGTTAAATAGGCTTTGGGGGAAAAAAAGGAAAAAAAAATAGGCTCTGGGCCAAGAGAAAATAGGAATTTCGCTGAGTTAGAGATAACCTCCTGGGTAAAACTCTGGCTTGAGAGATGTTCTCTCTCTCTCTCTCTCACACCGTTGATTCGATTCTTGCTTTTCTCCTTGGGTGGGTGTCCACCCTGCTGCTCAGGCAGGGCAGCTGTTTTCATTTGTTCAAGGGCACATACTACCCACTACTCTGGCATCTTTCATTTCTTTCTTTTTCCTTTTTTTTTTTTTTTTTTTTGACAGGGTCTCACTCTGTGGCCCAGGATGGTTCTGAACTTACTATCTCACTATGGTGCCCAGGCTGCTCTTGGGTTCACAACAATCCTCCTGCCTCAGCATCCTGAGTGCTGGGATTACAGGTGTGCACCATCATGCCTGGCTTATGTGGTGCTGGGGAGTTAAACTCAGGTGCTTAGTGCTCACTGGGCGAGTGCTTTAACTGCTGAGCCATTCCTCTAACCCCTGGCATTCCATTCTTGTTTTACTCTTTTGATGTGGGATCTGGCTTCCAGAAAAAGATAGGTTGAAGGAAGCAGTAATATTTTCAGAAGAGAAACCTCTAGATCTCAGCATACAGTATTGGGAGTAATGAGAATGGAGCTGAGCCGCATTGCCAAGGCAGGGCTGCTGGCCTGGCTTGCTGGTTAGGGAAGTTACGCATGAAGAAGTCAGGTGTTCCTGCTCGGAGGCCAGGGCTGTCACCAGACAGTGCTCCTGTAGCAGGTGAACAGAACCCTGGGAGATCTGAAGGAAGACACACTGCTAATGATGTCCCAGGTGCCTAGAGTGTTTCTGCTTTCATTAGTGGACTCAGTAAATTCTTTCTGGATGAACGGGGACCTTTTCCTTGACCTACTAATTACATAGTCCCAGAGAATAAAATCAAAAGGGGGATGACAAAAGACTCGGCTGTTGAAAGAAGAAGTAAAAGCTTTTGGATACAGTTACATCAGCTGGACGGGAGCATTTCTATCTTTTTTTTTGAGAGAGAGAGAGAGAGAGAGAGAGAGAGAGAGAGAGCCCAGTCTGGCCTCCAACTCATGACAATCCTCCTGCTTCAGTCCCCTTGAGTCCTGGGATTGCATGTATGCCTCACTACCCCTGGTTTATGTGTTACTGAGGAATCGAACCCAGGGATTGCAGTTGGTAGGCAAGCACTGTACTCGCTGAGCTATGCCCCAGCCTGGACAGGAGCCTGTCTGCAATGGGAGAATTTTCTCTTGAGTGGTTGGCAAATGATGAGTCAGGAGCAACTAACTCCACGTGGGACGGGAGGGTCATAATGGGAGCCAACCCGCCAGCCAGGGCACAGGAAAGACGAACCTAGACTGCTGGAGCAGAACCCAGGAAAGAGAGGAAATGGCAGGAATAAGTTTTTATACCCAGCCGTAGGGACTCAGGAGGTAGTCATGTTCCGGTTAGCAAGTGAGTCTGTGCCAGCTTGTGTTCCTTGCCACCCGCAAGTGCCTTTGCTCAGGCAGCTCACACCCAAAGCTGAGGGCAGAGACAATGAGTCAGGGAGTCTGTGCTGCAGAGTGGAAGGAACAGAGGTTTGAAAAACATTTGTTTCATCAGCCTATGTTCCTGAACCATGCTGATTGCCTTTATGTTGGGGTATTGGTTCACAGACATATTATGTCATAATTATACTCTCCTTCCCTCCGCTGCCCTCCTTTCTCCACCCATTCTCAGAATTCCCTTTCTATCTCCACAAAGTCTGCCTCTATTTCCAGTCATCTATATGGTTTTTTATTCTTTAAATTATTTATATTTTGTGTCTTTCATATAAGGGAAACTGTATGACATCTAACCTTCTGTCCTTGGTTTATTTATTCCAAAACACAGGTCTTAAAAGCAAACAAATCTTATTTCAACCCCACACTGCCTTCTTGAGAGTTGAGTTACCTCCGTGTATCTCTGAGCAATAATATTCCTCTCTCAGGATGGTGGTGGAGATTGAATACACAAAATGCACTTAGTGCATGAGTAGCGGACTGTGGCCAACAAATGCCTTCTTAGGCTCTATCTCTTGGCTGAATTTCTTTGACCAAGTCATGCCAGGAGGTGCCTTATTTTGAACAGAGCAACAGCACGGCACAGACCTCATCCCATGTGGAATGTCTGGATGTCATTTGGTGACTCGGATTCTTTGCTGCCTCGTTCTTTGCAAGTCATTGTTTTAAGCCCCCCTACTTCACGTTCTCTGTGTCTCTTGTTGGTTGATAACTGCTGGGTCACACCCTGTCACCCTTGCATTTCAGAGGATCGCATTTCTTTCTCTATAAATAGATAGGAGGATGTCATCTCCTTTTCCCCACCTCCACTCCTTCACTTAAATTCTACTTGCCTTATGTCTTGCCCTTGGCCTGGATACAGGCTAGCTCTGTAGCCACTCAGACCCAGCAGGAAGAATGTCATATGGTCTGACAAGATCCTGGTCAATCCATGTGATTGCTAGCCAAAGAAGCCAATGAACAGCCTCACCGAATTAGGGTTTCTTTTTATCCCTTACTGCCTGAATTTAAAAAGATGTATTCTCTGTTTAAGCTAAATAGAATTGCAGTAAAGAGAGGTGCTAGCAAGTGGCTTCTGAACTTTCAAGCCTATTTGTCCTACAGGACAAATTTCATTTGGAAAGGGAACTGTTCCTGTGTGGTGTCTGTAGCTGCATTATTTATATGTTCTTGGTGAACAAAAGGTTCTGATGAAGAACACAGTAGGGGCTGGGGGGCATCCTGATGGGCACGGAGTCAGCCCACAGAGCAAGTCCATCAGGCAATTAGAGTGGTATAACTGATTTCAGCCCCAGCGGGGGCCTGGTCAGCTTCCCAGTCATGTGCGAACTGGAGTAATTCCTAGATCTGAATCTTGTTTGTTTTCAACAAGAGTTATGCAAAAGTTTTTTTTTTTAATCTGACTGTAGAAATTTCAGAATGACCTTTCATGTGCACCATGTGACTGAAACTATCCCCCCCAGTATCAAAATTTTTTGTGTCTTTGAAGGGCAATAAAGCATAATGAAAAAAGAGAAAAAATGTAGGAGACAGATTACCTGCCTAAGCTCAAATCCCAGGCCGGCTTGCTGTGAACAGGATGTCTCCTTTTCTTTACTGTAAAATGAAGTGGGCTGCTCTTCCTTCCCGAGTTACTCCAGCATCACGTGCAGGTGTTCATTTCCAATGTTTGCTGCCCATTAGAGTCACTGGCGAAGCAAATGTATTTTCTTTCAAGAAATTGTCATATTTCACAAAACAGTTAGGTGGTTAGTGCAGCTTTGGTTATTATTCTAGAGTGGAACAATTCTAGGGCGAGAAAACGGGGTATTAGTTTTGTTATGTGATAGTTTTTAATGGTAGACTTGGAACCAGCTTTAAGAAAGAACCAAGAAGAGCTCACCTAAGAAGCCCTCGTGAGGTCCCTGGAGTACACTTGTCCACGCTGGCCAGTCACTCTGTGCCTGCAGGTGCACTTTGTTACCGAGAAGGCTAACGCTCCTCTCCATGAATATCCCACTGCCTGGATATCAGCAGCAGAGGCCTGATGTTGAGATTCTTTGTGGACATGGAGGTGGCTTTGTGTACCACCAGTCCATCCCCAGCCTCTCATTTACTGGGGCTTGTGACAAAAAGTGACTGAGAATCACTTAGTCATAAGTGATTGGGCCTGGAAGGATGAGTAACAGCTCTTCCAGGTGTAGAAGAAGAGAAAATAAAATGAAAGGGATCTCATGATATCTGAAAATGCATTTCTTCTTTGCTTTGTACAGTCAGTGTTACTAACCTCCAAGAGCAACTGTGGAACAATGCACAAAAGTGTATCTCTCCTTCCAAGTTGTTCTGGTCCTTCAAATCATCTTTCAGAGCCTCCCTTTCAGCTATGGGAATTTTCAAGTACATAGAAACTTGGCTTTTTGTCCAGATCCAAGGCAGATCTTCTCCTATCATTCCCTCATGACCTTTCTAAGCCTGAGGTTTGGATGGTACACGTGCCTGTTTGCACACTTTTGACCTTGATATTTTAATTCTCCCAAACTGGCTAACCTTGCTCATGTCTCTCAGTGTCTGGGTTTTCAAGTTTTTCCTAGGATTCTGAATACACTGGAATTTGGGTGAGTGTAAGGGCATTTGGGGACCTGGCCAATGACTGTGACTGTGATTTATTGTATGCACAGATTTGTTGGCAGAGCCCCCTCCTGCCTCCGTTCAGAATAGCCAGTCCGCCTGCTGTGCACAATCTTTGTATGTTAAGCCAACTTCAGTCATGAAGTGGTTCTTTCTATGAGTGGATAGTTGGTTGCTAGGATACAGAGACTCAACACAGCATCACTGCAGCTGCCTTGATCTTCAGCACAGGGTGTGTCAACTCAGAAAATCTGGTTAAAAATTCAAAACCTGGAGGAAGGTTCTTTCCTCATTCATGGAGTCTATCCTTGGATGAGGGGATCAAAGATGGAAGATTAGACTAACTTGACATTGTCATAACTGTGTGTGCTGACCCCAATCTTGTGCAGTGGGTGGGAGGTTTAAAGACATGCCTAGAGGCAGAAGGTATCAGGCATCTCCTAGTGTTTTCCATCCTCTTCCAAAGCACTCAACAGTGTTTACTGTATAGTTTTCAACTCAAAGGAGTCGACCCCTCTAGGTTGTGCAAGGAAATTGCAAGAGTAATTTATCCAGCAGGGGAAGTGTGTATCTTTCAGATAAACAATGTTATTTAGACCTTTAATGCTTTAAATGATCTAAGGATCAAAAGCTTTATTATATTTTGGAAAGCAAATTAGAAAAAATTGAAACTTTTTAACTCTTGGTCATTCTAATCATGTTATGCATATGTTATTTAAATTATGACAGAGATTTCACATAAGAAGGGAGAATAAGGTATATAAAGGAAAATTCCCATCTAGAATTTCCAAGCATTTAGAAATCAAATTATTTCCACAAGAGGATGACAAGTGAATGTTTTAAATATTAATGTCTTTCAATATTTTGAAACAAAGCTAACAAGGGGCCTTTGCACAAACTGTTCCTTTAACTCATGAAATGCCCAGGTTGTATTATTTCTAAAAGGCAGAATGAAATGCCATTTCAAAACACAGGGTACATTTTTAAAAGAGCGAATCATATTCAGGGGGTTGTTGAAGGGGATGGATTTGCATAGGAAAAATGGAGACGTTTTGGGCAGGTGGTCTTAATGTTACTCTTGCTTGTGGCTGGATATTGTGGAAGGACTTCTCTCACTTTTAATCCATGAGCTATATGCCTGGTGTGCCATGTTGGTGTCAGCTTTTGAAATTGAAAGGTCTGATTCTGTGGTTCATATGGGCAGTTAGCACCTACACACCTTGGTCTTATGAACACCAAGTCAAGTAATTCATATGAAGTACTTAGAACCTTGCCAGGTCTGTGTTAGTGATTGGCGATATTGGCTCTCAACCAAACCCTGTAATCTTAGACATATTAGAAATGCTTTTGCTATATGTGTTTTTCTCATGTTTCTGATACCAGTTCTTCAAATTTTCTACAGTGCTGAGAATAAGTCTAAACTTGGTTTCCTGGGATGAGCCAAGTCCTAATGTTAGGTCATTTTTGTGATTTGTTACTGTCCTCGATGATAAAATAGGGCACAAAAATCTCCAATTAATGGTTTTTTTCTAAATGATATTTGTCATTGGTCACATTTGCATTTAGTATTCCAGCAATACTGGGAATATTGTCACATATACATTTATTATGCGTATATTAGGTATTCTAAGAAAATTATAGCAAGTAACTTTTCAATATGTTTTTACAGACACACACACACACACACACACACACACACACACACACACACACCTGGGGACCAGAATTTAACATCGATCAGGTGGGATTATTGGAGTCTGGAAACATATAGACTTCAACACTTTACTGTCTTTTCTGTTGTCTATGTGTCCAGGAACACTCAGAATATTATCTATAGGCAAATATTAATGTATGTAGTCTTGTAATTTGAGGAACCTCTGTTTAAAGATAGCAAAATAAGAGAGTAATTGTATTCATTATAAATAAGACCCACAGCAAAGCTTGTACCTCCAATAAATTTTATAGAGATTTCATCAATTATTTAATTTGAGTGTGTAAGGCCACTTGGGGGAAGTTGTTTATTTTAGGTTATTGTTTTATTTCCTTTGGTAGAGCTCCTAATGACACACTATTGATTTGGCATTTGAGGTTTAGAGAAGCAGAGAGAAGGCAACATTTCCCAGGCAGTAGAGGTTAAAATGAATAACATTTATTTAGGAATTTATCACAAGCTTAAGCTTCTTTACAAAAATGCCACAAACATGAACATTATTGAGTTGCATACCACCCACAGGACAGAAATGGAATTGACAAACACTATAATAAAAAAGACCTTTAAGATCACCTTCTAGTCCCGCCACCTCCATCCACTGACAAGAGGCTGAGACCAGGTGGACAAAGTCACTGGGCAGAATCCTCCAAGAACTGAGCCTCAGGACCCTGCTTCAGGACTCCAGGCTCATTCTGCAACATTGACAATGCACACAAAACCTCCCAAGATGCACTGTTGCAAGCTATGAATGTGATGAGTTTAGTGATTTACCAATTTTTAAAAAAGTGTTACTAATGCTAAGTTGGCTTAAGAAAAGTTTACTGACCTATGTAGTTCTCTATGTTGAAAACAATTTGAAAGTAGGACTGAGATGTCCTTCTCTGTAAACTACATTGATGGCTTAAAATGATTAGGATGTAGTCAGTGTCTGTACCAATTTCCTGAAGACAGACATAATTGTTGTGCATCACGAGCACATACTAATGGAAAATCATAATTATGGGAAAGTTTAAAAATGATACTGATAGATTTGTTCAAATCAGATCAGCAAGTGTTTTTTGGACTCAACCTCTTATGTTTGTGCGTATAGGAGTGATGTCACAGATCCATGCCCGAGGCTGACAGCAGGCCTGGCAGTGCAGGGGGCCCTGTGGGTCTTAGCTGCAGTTCACCTGCTAACTTACAAATCTTGCTGTTTGGCTTTCTAAAAACTAAGTCTTAGAAAATTTAACAATGGTTTAAAGCCTTTCCCAAAGAAATTAAGAATCGCAGACATTAAGCCCAAGAGATTAGAGGGCTCTGCAGGCCTCACCTTTCCTCAGTGCCCCCAGGAGCTCTGAGTGGCTATCAAAGTAGTGTGGATCTCTCAAGATTTATCCAAAGATGAAGGGGAAACATTAACAAGAAGAGAGTAGGAAGAATGGATTTACAACTTGCTTAGATCACTAATAACTTCACAAAAGGGGTAAAAATGTGGCTTGGAGTGTTAGCTAAGGATACTATGATGCCTTCAGGACAGGAGAGAAATTTACACGTGGGCACCCAGAGCCTGTGAACACATTTTTTAAAAAATCATGTTTTACTTTTGTAAGACAAAAAATTTAAAAAATTTATGTTTAAGACCACATTTGCTAAGCTTTTCTGAGAAGAAGCAAGAAGGTTCGTTTTGGGTTTTCTTCTGTCACAGTGAAAGGGAAAAGCCTCACACTGTTAGCAAAGCCGTTGTTGCTCCTGCTGCCTGCAGTGGTAAAATACTACCAAAAGAATAGGCATTAAGCCCCGGGGCAACATGTTAAAATGTGTCCCTGCGAAGACTTGAAAACTGCTCAGAACACATCACTGAAAATATGATGAAATAAGCACTAGAAAGGTTACAGAGTAGAGTGAGAGTCAGAGGGTTTCTAGTATCACTGGGCTTGCATTATGCTCTAGATATTAATACCCAAAATTGACTAACTTGATACTTCATGTGTCTAGCAGATTTTAAGGACTTTGTAGGAACGAATTTACTTGTTGTTTCCTAATGATCCTATGAAGAATTATTATCTCCATTTTGACATCGTAAAGGAGCATGAGGGTCAGTTATCTGGTTTTGTCTGCTGAACAGCCAAGCTGCTGACCATGCCCACGGGACAGAGGCTGCCATTAACCTGGCAGAGGCACAGATTGCAGTCTGAGGTGCCCAGCATTTGGATGAGTAGTAGTAGAACATGGGATGTGTGCCAGCCTTTTCCTTTTATTAATCATATCTTTTCCTCTATTGTATTACCTGAGTTTCAAAACAGATGCTTAAACATTAAAAAAAGAAATCACAGTTTCCCAACTGACCACGGTCCTAAACATTTTGTCCTCTACTTTACGGAGTTTTAACAAGCTATTCAGGTTGAAAGTACGTAAAATTGCCAGCAACTTAAAAACCACTAAGTTCAGGCTTTTTTCTCATTCATCCCCAAATAATTTATTTTAAAATTATAATTGCTTTACATTTTTATTTCCTGTATTTCCCTCAAATTATTTCCTTTCCTTATTTCCCTCAAATTATTAGTATGTGTTTGTGATACATAATAATTACATTAAACCTGAGAAATTGGTACACATATATATTCCATCTTGATAGTTTTCACTTCCATTCTCTCTTCTGCACCCCCTCAGTATCCTCCATAGCCTCTTGCGAAGAGTTTTATTTACTTATTCATTTATTGACTTATTTTGAGACAGGATTTCACTTTCTAGTCCAGGCTGGTCCTGAACTCACTATGGAGCCCACCATAGCCTTGGACTCACAGCAATCCTTCTGCCTCAGCCTCCCGGATGCTGGGATTACAGGCATGCACCACCATGCTTGGCTTTTATGAAGAGTTTTAAATGTTATACTGACTGTAGTGTTAGCCAAGAGGTAGACGCATGACTCAACAGATCAGAACAGAAAATCTGCAAATGGACTTACACAAACATTGCTCTGACAAAAATGCAAAGACAATTTGAGGTGGAAAGAATATAATCTTTGCAAGTGATGTTGGACCAATTAGGCATCAGACGTACAAAAGCTTAAGCAAAACTGTGATCCGAGACCTGGGCTGTATATCTTACTAAAACTTGACTCATATTGCTCCACAGACCTAAATTTAAGATGTAAAACTACAGAGCTTTAAGAAATAGATTTTTTTGTGTCCTGGGGTAAAATGATACAGAAAATGAGTCTGTAAGAGAAAAAAATTGATACACCGTACTTCATCAAAATTAAAAAGTTACTTTGCCAAAAGCAATGTCAAGAAGATGAAAAGACAAGCTGATATTGAAAAAAAAATTACAATCTTGTACCTGGTAAAAGATTTATGTTCAAAAACTATTTTTAAAAAGAACTTTTAAATGCAACAATAAGAAATTAACCCACTAAAAAACATGCAGAGGACTTCAGCACTTCACTAGAGAGGATGTAAGGGTTTTAGAAAGTGCGTGAAAAGATGCTCTTCATCATCAAAAGCCAAAATTTTAACACATTCAGTGGCCTTCTTCTAATTGCTTTTGTTGTTATTGGTGCCGTTGTTAATTTGCGATTTATGAATTAGAGCCGCCTCCATTCTACATAATAGAATACGGGTCTGCACTGGGCAGTGGCAGAACAGTGGGCTTTGTAAGTTGGCAAAAGGGAAACAGAGTGGCAGGAAAAACCCTGAGAAGGGCGTGAAGTTCATGTAGCTCAGGGGTAGAGTGGTCCTCCAGCATCTGCAAAGACAAGAAAACAGATTGACTGATGAACCTTGGATTACTTTTTTTGTAAGAACTGAAGAAGAGGGAACTTCCTACTGACTCGGGTAATAACACGGAATCTTGTTTGTTTGGAGAAAAAACCCAGTTCGCTTTGGGAATCTATTTACTTCTTCAAACCTGCAGTTTAACTATACAGCATTTAGCACGAAGGGTCCACTATGTGGCCTAATTTGACCAGGTTTGCCAGGTTACAGGATATGTAGGAAAATAGCCCCTGGATATGTCTTAACCGTAATTTCTAGAGTCTATGCTGCCTTACGTGGTAAAAGGGACTTTACAGATATGGCTTGGAAATTGAGTGACAACCCTGGGTCCTTATACAGGGGATGACAAGAACAACAAAGAAAGGAGTGACAGTGACAGAGCAGAGGAAGATTGGAAGGTGCTATACTGTTTGCTTTCAGGATGGAGAAAGGAGCCACAAACGCAGAAATGCAAAGATGTGTTCTAAATTTTACCTAGTTAGATACAAAATTATCCAAGTGGTGTGATTCCTGGAGTCCATTTAAGAGTCCTACTGCATAATTAGTTCCTGGAAGGTAGATGACAGTGATTATACCTAGAACAGCACTTCCTGTAGGGGGTGCCTTGATGCCGTTGACAACACAGCAAGCATGACAGTTGCTAGTGCGTTCAGTTTGGGGAAAGCAGTGCAGCCTGACGCTTAGAAGCTGGGTCTGTGTTGAGAAAGCGATTGCTTTGTATTTGTACTTAGCTACTTGTTGGCCCTCTGACTGTGGCAAGTTAACAGCTCTAACTCTAGTTTCTTGTCGTAAAAAAACATAGAGAATGTTTGCCTCCAAGTGTGACCCAATTAAATGAAATAATGAATTCCCCATGCTTTGGATTCCCCATTCTTTCCCAGGGACCACACATTATTAGTATTCTGACAAAATTCACCACCCACCTTCTTGCGCCTTAAAAGGTGTGATACCACATCCAACACTCAAAAAAAGTCCTATTGAAAAATAATTAAATTTTGCAGACTCTTCTAAGCTCAATTACTATCCTGAGGACCCAGAAACAAATCTCTGAAGCTGGAATGTGAATGTTCCTGCTCTGGGGACACAGTGTCACCGTGGGGCCACTATCTCTGTTGACATTGACGTTGATATTGACATTGTTTTGAAAGCCAAATCAAGCTCCAGAGTGCTCTTCGCAGATTCAAGGCTTAAATCTAAATCTCCTGGCTCCTCTTGCTGAGCGTATTATTTCTATCTATATTGTTGGCTTCTTTCTCTCACCTGCCTTGCCTGACTTTTGATATTAATGAATAAACTCAGAGGAAAGCTGTGGTTGCCCCCAAATAAATTTGCATTCTGTTGAAAACCACTGGGGAAAAAAGGAAGATCAAATGATCTTTCAGCTTGATGTAAAACCTTCTGCACTTCATAAAACCTGAGATATCCTTCAAGTCAGCCCCCCTGAGAAGCGTTAGGGAGTGAAGGCTACGAGGCCTTCCCGTGAAGAGCAGAGCCCGGGGAGGGCAGCGGGTAGCAGGCCTTCTTAATGCCCATCTATCGCTTCATAGCCAAACACGTTTTTAATAGTGTTATTGAATCTTGAAAATCTAGAAGTTCCTTTTTTCACTTTCATAATGTCATGTCATGTCTTGAGTTTGTTCTCAGATGTAGCGCAAGAAACCTGCAGTGGTGAGGGCAGGCGGCAGTGTCAGCCTGAGAGAGGACTTTGTGTTAGCCTGGTTGTACCTTTTACATTTAAGCAAGCTCGCATGATCCTTTGCCCCCAAGGCCTGCAGAAAACAGTCAGTGGCTTCTCACTCTCCTATATGGGCCAGTCCCACAGACTCTGTGAGGATGAGGAGGCTGCTGGTTATGAAATGTCCTCTTTCTGCTGCCTGCTTCCATCAAAGCCTGTTTTCAGTTACTCACCATCGTTGCCATAGAGGCCCCAGTTCTTTGTAGTCACTAATGAAAGGCTTCAGGATGCTGTGAACATCCTGGACTCCTGTTTAATTCCTGAAGATCCTCTGTAATCCCTGGGTTGAGAAGTCAGAGGTTCCGATTGCTTTGCTGTGGCCTGTTTGCTGTCTTTGGGTTTGTGTTCCTTAGAGATGATATTTGACTTTCTACGCTCTTCCTTCTCACTGAACTGCACCCAAAACAAATGCTGTAGATTTTGACAGGTGGGAAAGCTTTTGCTGTTCAAACACACACACTTGGCTGACATTCAGATCCACACGCCATACCACACACCGCTGTTTGGAGAGCCCTGGACAGGTCTGAGAAAACACTAACTTAGTTAGCATTTTCAGGGATAGTACAAACTCAGAGCTGTTCCACCCACTCTAATTTTCAAAGTGTTTCATTTTGTGTTAAGTCATGTTATGTGTATTGCCTGCAACTACTCAGTCTGGGCCCTAGTTGACAAAAAATGATGCTGGGAGTGTAAGGGAAATAAGCAGTGACATTAGAATGAATCAACCACAGAAGTAGAATGAAGATGGTGCCTTGAAACGTGATAATCTAGAATAAGGAGCTGGAGAGGGTACTGGATCAGGAGGGCAGTGGCCGGGGCCTAATTTCAACTCCACCACCGATTAGTGGGTGGTGGGGCTTTGGAAAGCACCATTTCCTTTGCTCTTCTTCACTGGATTCCTGTTTTCCCATTCACCAATACGTGAGACAATCAGTCGCTAGTCAAGAAACAGACTCCCAGTTCTAGGCACAGTCCTGCTGAATAAATTGGAGCGCGAGGGGCAGGAGACTATAAAACACACATGCAAAGGGGCTGGTGGCACAAAACTGTGGCCTAAGCACTCTGAGAAGCTGAGGCAAGAGAATTGCAGCTGAAGCCCTGCCTGGATAACTTAGGGAGATCTTGTCTCAAAATCAGACATTAATAAATGGGCGGGGAGTGTAGCTCAGTGTGAAGGCTTAATACCCAGCATCACACACATTAAAGGTGTGCACTCACACACTCACGGAACAGATAATTTTGGAAAATGCTCAGATGATCAAGTCTAGAGTTTCCCAGTTCTAAGATGCTCTACTAAATACTGAGTGCTCTGATTCATCTTGGGTAGGCAAAACCCAAGGGGAAATGTATTCTCTATTCATGCTTAGTTTACTATTTTTATAATTATGTGTTTTTGTCTTTTGAAAATTTATAAAAGTACTATGATTTGTGTTTTATGAACCTAAGTATTTGTCAGATTTTTCTTTTCTCCTTTTCTTTCTTTTCATTTTTGGAGACAGGGTCTTCTTCTGTAGTTCACGTTGGTACTGAACTCGCTATGTAGCCCAAATTGACTATGAACTCACAGCAACCCTCCCGCTTTAGGCTCTCAAGTGCCACCACATCCAGCCAGATTCCTGTTTTATTTTTGATGTATTGACATTCATACTTGTCCTATTTACTTCATGTTACTGTCTTAGGGACAAATGAAATCAGGATATGAAGATTTGTTATTAACATTGCTCTTAGTAAAATAATTGACCTAAGGTGGACTCTGCTTTTATAAATTTAATATCTATTCCTTTGTTTCCTATTGATAAAAGCCTAGACAAATAAGCAAAAGTAATTTCTTTATTCACTTATTGATTTATTCAGAGATTTTTTTTAACATGCGGATGAACCATTTTGTAGTGTAAATAAGTGAAATGTTTCATAGGTCTCATCAATGATGTGTTAGATACACATAAATGAAAACGTCGAACACATTTGTGAAGTTTATATTACACATACAAAAAAGTCTCCTGGAAATCTATAGATTCATGACAGTAAGTTCTTAAATGATCTGTGGTCCACATATTAATAGCTATGCTGCCTGCCCCTGTGGCTTCCTTTTCTCTACAACCTGTTGCTGTATCTGTAACAAGTTATACCAGCATTCCAGTTTCTAGGACCAAATTGGGAATGACACAAAGCTGTGTAGTGAAGCATTGGTTGTGGGAAGAAGCAATGGCAAATTGCATGTAGGTAAATTTTCTACAATTAATACAACACTGTCATATCTATGATTTCATTTTCTTTCTTTTCTTTTTTTGATGGTACTGGGGACTGAGCCCAGGTTCTTCATACTGAGCTACATCATCCACCACTTTTATGTTTTATTTTGAGGCAGGATCTTGCTAAGTCACAAAGTTGTCCAGGTTGAGCTCGAACTGTGATAATCCTTCTTCAGCCTCGAGGAGTACTGGGGTTATAGGCCTGTGCCAGCAGACCTGGTTTATAATTTCATTTTCTTAATTGAATAGTCACAGAAGAGTTCCTGTGATATATTTGGAGAAGTGTGCCAGCCTCGGTGGGAAGCCAGGTATCCTGGCTCCTGGTCCACCCCTTTCCAGCTCTTCCAGGGTGTCTCTGGCTTCTCAACAGTAGAGCCAGTGCAACATATGCCTCGATTCACCTGTGTGGGCTTGTGTCAGCGCAGACATGAGCAGAAGGATTTGCACTTGTTCTTCTGGACATCTCCAGTGGCTCCTATTTCAAACCCGCCTGGTCTTACAGCACTCCTCACTTCTGATATCTCCATTCTGATGATCCCCTAAAGTGGACTTAATGCTTTCTGACCCTAGAACATGGTCCTTGAGTAAGTAAAAGGATGTTAATCTATCGTGCTGTTTAATCCTAAGAACAATGAATGCATTTACGGAATACCACTAAGGTATTACATATATTAAGGTTTAATGTTCAAACAGAATGAGGTAATCCCAGCAGAGAAGCAAGAATATGTCAGAATTCTTCTCCCCTCCCTTGCCCACTCCAGTGGATCCTTCATTTTATAAAGGCAGAGTAGCAGGAGATTCCGTCCCTTTGCTGGGAAGAGACCAAGAAAATTAGCCCAGTGCAAGGATAAAACCATCCTCTGGTGTTATCTGGGAGCATGGAAAGCAATCTGTTTGGAGTCAGTTAGTAATTAGTACTGAAGCGCCAAAAATGGACCCAGTTCCCAAGCAGATATGAGGTCTGAGGAGTTGAATGAATAGGTGGTCATTACACCCAACAGGGTGGAACCCCAGGTATAGAGTTGGGATACGATGTGATGCCCTGCAGGAGCTAAGGAAGAGTGGGGAGGCAGGTGTACCACCCAGAGTGAGCAAATTAAAATTCACAGTGCACAGCAAAATTTGAATTTCAGGCAAGTAAAGAATAATTTTTAATTTTAAGTCCCATACAAGGTACAAGTTGAATATCCTCCCTCTGAAGTACTTAGGACCAGAAGTGTTTCTGACCTTGGACTATTTATTCTGAATTTTGGGATGTCTGCATACACACCTTTAGCTATTTTGAGGAATCAAGCCTAAACATCAAATTCATTTGTACACAGAGCCTGAAGACAATTTCATGCAATATTTTTTTCCTACAGCTTGTATTTTGACTACAACTGACCACATGGTGTCAGATGTGAAATTTTCCATTTGTGGTATCAAAAAGTTTCAGGTTTTGGATAAATTGAGTTTTAGATTTTATACTGGGGACACTCAACCTGTGTGTGCAATCCCAGGTTAACTGGGCATCTTGTGTTTTATGTGGCAATACTAAACAGCTCAAAGTATCTGAACATTCTGAGGACAGCTTTTCAACATTCACTTAAGACCTTCCTCTATCTTCCACCATCTTCTAGGTTGTTGCCCTGATGGATGATGTGAATAAGGCTAGAGGAGAGGAAGTCTGTCTCTAAAACATTATCTGTAATTTTATTTCCAATTTATGCAAGCAAAAGTAACATTCACATGGACTCTTTTCAAAACAGAATACAGCATGTGGCTGATTTTGAATGCAAAAAGGCACTTTGTAGATAAAAGTATCTTAGAGCAGTTCACTTTCATAGTTTGAAATGTTCACTTCTGATAGTTTATTTAGAAGATACTGCACATAATTACTTGCAAAAATCTACAGAAACTCTTGACTTTCTATACAATGGTTTTATTTAAAATAAAAAACCAAGAATTAACACTCATTCTACTTGTGTTGGTGACTAGGGTGTAACAGTTTTGCCTAGATCAGATAAAATACAATTGAAAATACTCACTTTGCTTCCTATCTTCTACTCAGGTCCTGCACCCTTCTTAATCTTCTCCCATGGAAACAGCATCTTTAGGATTGACCCTGAAGGAACCAATCATGAGCAGTTGGTGGAGGATGCTGGGGACTCAGTGGTCATGGATTTTGATTACAAGGATGGAAGAATCTATTGGGTGGATTTAGAAAGGAAACTTTTGCAGAGAGTTTTCCTGAATGGTTCAAGGCAAGAGGTAAAGTACCATCACCCGTGATATTTGAAGGACTTAGGCTCAGCTGATACATATGATACACTGAGAACTTAATGTAGAGATGAATGAAAATGTTACATCTCAATGTCTGTCAAATGTGTTTAATTTGCAACAATGGTTGTGTGCTGTTGAATAAGCTCATGAATCGATATTGAGGAGAACTCCAAAGGAGAACGAGAGGACATGGGCACAATTTTGAAAATAGTCAAGTTTCTTAAGTTGGTTATCTTTGAAATCGATTATTTGCATGATTAATTTCTCCCCCAGAAGTTCTCAACTGAGAGGTCATTTTGCCCCACAGGGGATAGATGCATTTTTGGTTGTCACTACTTGGTAGTTGGGAGGGGGAAGGTGCGGCTGATACCTCGTGGACAGAGGCTGGGGCTATGTCCATTGCCTTAAGAAATTAAGAGATGCCCCTGGAATAAAGAGATAGACAGACCAAAATGTCATAGTATTGAGGTTGAAAAACTCTGTTTCATCTGTATAAAAGTTAGTGTCATTTAGGGTGAAAAGTCACCTGACATTTATGAGAAAACTTTCCTTCCACCCCCCCCCCCCCCAGCCAATTCTTAAGATATTCATACTAGGAAAAAAAAGTGAAGCAAATGACAGAATAAAGAATTGTACTTCAAGTATGTACAAAAAGATCCTTAGTCTTTTAAACTGGTAGAACTCTTAAACGAGCCCCAGGAGGAATGTTCCCGAAAATGCTTGGGCGATGGATTACAGAGAGCATGTGGTTAGAGAAGCCTTAAGCATTTACTCCCAATACAAAGTGCTCACTGTTGTTTTTTTTTTAAATCAAATCTTTCTCCCTTCAATTATTCCTAAAGCTTCAATTAGGTGCTAATCTGTTTTATCACATCTCTAATACTTACTAATCTCAAGTTTAGCAAGTATGGCTCCTCATTACTCTCCAGCCATCTGGTAGAAGCATTTCAGAATCTGGAGACTAAGAATCTGGAGGTCTTTCTGTCACATAACAAGAAAAAAAAACGTAAAGAGTTGTTAGTTTATTATGTCAAGTCTTTAGGAAAAGGTTGGCCCAATGCCTAGAATTCCACTGTTTTCTTTCCTTCTTTGACTTAGAGCATTATTTACTAAGGGCAGCTGTTAGAATGCAAACAGTTTGCTCAGGAAAGCTAATGGGGTAACAATCGTAGAGGTAGATTGGTTTAGCTGGAGGATAGCACGTGTTGGAAGCTATGCCATTGCTGCCCAACTTCAAGTTCAATGATGTCTCTTAAGGAGCTGAGACTGTGGTGTTGGGAATACCCCACGATGGGACTCTGCCATGGTACACACACGCATTAGGGCTTGCACTCACCTGGCACCTTCCTCCACCAGCCAGAAGGTCAGCTGACCTGCCCTCTGCTAGATGCAAAAGACACAAGGATTTCTGTTTGTTTTCTTCTATCATGTGAGAACACGGAATAACCCGACTGTATAAAGAGAAGTCCTACTACTCTGGTTACTGAGAGGGCACGGGGGGTTGTAGAAGGGATGAGAGATGAGGGCAAGGAGTACAATGGGAACCTAACAAGAAATTCACCCCCTTCGAATCTCTATGTGCAAACTCCAAAGGAATCTTGCTACAGTTTGGCAAAGCTTGCAGTTGAGTTCAGGTAAGGGTCTGGAAATTTTCCCTAAAAAAGTGAAATTGAATACACTGTTTTCTAAGGCAGCATCAAAATCCCACTGTTATAGTTGAAATAAATACTTATGACTCATTGCCTCCTTTCAGTAGTGTATGGGATGCTTTTCCAGTTTTGAAGCTATGGTATAAATGCTATGCCCAGAACTAGTCACGTGTTCGGTAGTGCTAAGGGGTTAATATTGCTGCATCAACACTAAGGTACCAACTACACCTGTGACTATCACTTAAATACTTGGGGGAATGTGTCAAAATGACAAGTACCTAAAAGAATAGACAATATTTGTTGTAAATGAGGAAATACTAATAACAATTTCAAACTTTGATTTTGCAGAAAGTATTCAATATAGACAAAGATGTTTCTGGAATGGCAATAAATTGGATAAATGAAGAGATTATTTGGTCACATCCACAGGAAGGAATCATTACAGTAACAGATATGAAAGGAAACAATTCCTATGTTCTTTTAAGCACCTTAAATTATCCTGCAAATATAGCAGTTGATCCAGTAGAAAGGTAAATTCTGCTGTTTTCAGACACTGAAATCATATTTAATCAACATTCTTAGACTCATAACCTTTTGAAGGCAAAGGGACCTTCTCCTTGAGGCCAAGTCCCTCTTTACAAAGTACGCAATACCACTCTCCTTCTTTTTGCTCTTATTATAGTATCAGGTGTATTATTCTCAAACTGCATTCAGCCATAATTTTCATTAAGAGAAGGCTAAGCAAATTGTGTTAGATCCACTCAATGGAATATTACTTAGCAACAAAAAAGAACAGGTTACTACTACACACTACAGTATGAATAGACAAAATGATGAGCAAAAGTGTCATTCATGAATGAATACGTGTTGTATGATTCCACTCACACATAGTTCAGATGTAGGCAAAAATTACTCTATGATGCTAAAAATCAAGATAGAATCTTGGGATAGGTGTTATTTCCTAAACGGAGGCCTGTAGATCCCGGTAATAAGATCACAGCACCATTTTCAGCAAAAGAGTTGCCTGCATTTGGTCCCGGGGAAGGCTCCCCTGGCAAATATTGGGTAATTACCACGATTTTCTGAAATTGGAGCATAATTTCTTTAACGTGAAGTCACATGGAATCTCCATAATTTGACGATAGTCAAATGCTTCCTGTTCAGGTGGTGGGGGCTGCTGGAGTACTGAGCCAGTCGCCATTTCAGTGACAATTCATTCAGTTATGACTGTATGTGGTGTGTGTGTCCCCAGGTTTATATTTTGGTCTTCAGAGGTGGACGGCAGCCTTCACAGAGCAGATCTCAGCGGCGCGGAAGTGAGGACTCTGTTAGAGACACCAGACACAATAACAGCTCTGTCACTGGATGTGCATGATAAACGTCTCTTTTGGATTCAAGACGATCGAGAAGCCACCATTTCTCGTATGTTTTCCTGTGATTATGATGGTGGCTCGGTCCATCTTATCAAACATCTCACAGGGTAGGTTGTACTTTTGGTGCAAAAACAATGATGAAACAATTGTTATTTGAAGTTGCTACAATAAGTCATTTTTACATTTGTCAACTACGCCGATGTGGTAGTGTAGCATAGAGATTTTTGGGGTCCAAAAAACTTGAGGTCTTGTTCTAGATGTTCCAGTCGGATGAGTCACTTGTAACTTATCCTTAGGTTTTGTTAATGTGAGAATAATAATCATTCCTGTTTTTTGGTGTTATTGTATCAAGTAAATCATTGCATATAAAAAGAATTGGTAGAATAGCTCTCATGCAATGACTCTTCATCTGTTGGTCATAGTTATCCTTTCCAGATTGTTATGTCATATTTTGTGGAGCATCTATTTTTCATTCGAATTGCTGGCCTGCCAGTAACTGACTATCCAACTTGTGAAAGAGGCAAAAATTAGCCAAGGGCGAAATAGATAAAATCAGAAACCCGTTCATCCTCCTCCTATTTCCTTCCCCGTTTTCATCACATATGTGATAACTAATGGAAGAATGAGACGGGACCTGGAGCTAGAAATTATTCAAATCTCTTGGATCAGGCTACAGTGATGAAGTTTTAAGTTTACTGGGCTTTTCTAAACTCAAATGAAAATTGAAAAGGCAAGTGATTGAAATTCAGACAAAATGGAAATGAAGTAGAGTTTGCATAGCTTAAGGAAGGAACGTTCTGCCATCCTTTGTGTGTTTTTCTTTTCTGTCTGTTTTTAGGCCTAATTTGTTTTCCGTGTCCCCTTTTGGTGATCGGATCTTCTATTCCACGGGGAGAAAGAACACAATTTTGGTAGCCAGCAAGCACACTGGGAAGGACATGGTTAGAATTAACCTCAACACATCGTTCATACCACCTGCTGAACTTAGAGTGGTGCATCCTCTAGTGCAGCCCAAGGCAGAGGACAAGGCTCAGGACTCTGGTGAGTCATTCACCTCAAACAGACCTGGCTCATTGCCACTACCTGTCTACTTGCCCCAACCAGACAAAAGGGTTGTAGGGGAAGAAATGTCATTTTGCATTCATCTCTTACAAATTCTGCATTAGAACAGACTCTGTAGCAAAAAACCAGACTAACATCGAAAAACAAGTAGGAGCCTATTCACATGTATTTCATGTACACAAGGGAGGCACCTAGGGAAAGAGTCACTCCAAAAGAGGTGGCTTTGGATTCCAGCTTCTACCGGATCATTGATGAGGAGTGACAAGACGAAGGACTTTGGGTTTCTACTGGTGGCCAGTAAGGGGAAGGCACATAAATGTCAGCTAAAGGCCAGTTAGTAGAGCCTGTCACTGCAGATTTTCCTGGTATTATCAGTGTCTTCAGTGGTTAATCTGGCAGAAAGGTAGCACAAGACACCTTTGTCTTTGTAAATCCACATCCTGCCAGGGCTGAGAGCTCTCCAGCATCTGCTTCCTCTACAGCCCAACAATCCTTCATGTAATGAGGCATCATATCCTGGTTTCCTTGTTTTCTCCTGCTGTCTTACTTCCGATTTCCAATTCACCATCCATTTATTTTTATTCTGCTTCCTTAAGTATCAACTCAGATGTTCACTTCACTCTTCTATTGCCGCCACCACAGTCTGAGCAGCCTTTTCTGCCTGGCCTGGAATAGCGGCCTCTGAATTGATCTTTGCATTTTCCTATCTACACTTGATTCATTTACTCCCCTGCTTAAAATCCTTCAAGGCTTTCCTTTGTATTAAGATTGAAATCCAACATGTCCAACAGTCCTGTCAATACTTAACCAACCTGCTCTAGCACTCTCTTGCTAGGGTCCCAGGTAAGTCTTCTACTGGTCCTCAGAGGTGCCAGGTTTCCTCAAGCCTCGAGACTTCTGCACTTGTTCTTCTCTGGGCCAGTTTCTTCTTCACTTCTGAGCTGGAATGCTGTGTACTCTGATAGGCTTTCTTTGATCAGCCCAGCAAAACAGTCCTTTCTTATGATTTCTTCTTAATAAACTATTTTTGAGCTAATTAATTGTAGGCTATAATCACATTAATTTGCCTTTTATTTAGTGAAAATCTCCTATTTATTTATAATCACCATGCAGGTACTTATACACCTACCATATCTGTTTTATTTTTCTGATTTTTTAATCACCATATATAGAGTGATTATTGATAAATACATTTTAGACAATAATGTCAGTCACATGAATGAGTGATTGAGTAAACTTAAGTGTGTTCCCAAATTTCTGCCTTCAAACATAGTCTTTGAACTACCTTTTTAATGGCATTTGTTTGTGAAACATAGTAATTACATTTGTTTTGGAGAATTGACATTCATATATATATATATATATATATATACATATACAGACACATATATATGTGTACACACACACACACACACACACACACACATGTCTTGATCATTTTTGATCCCCTTGTTCCAGTTTGAACATTTTAGCATCACTTTTTAGGCTTTTATAATATTTTATAATTGTTAATGGCTCAATGTTGCTTACGTGCCTCACAACTGATGTTACATTGACACTCACCTTTACGTAAAAGTTTCATTTCTACAAGTTTTTAAAATACACTTAATTTGACTCCCAAATGGCCCTGAGTTGCAGATACAGAGTTGTCTGTTTCCTCCTTCCTGTTGGAGGCCATTAGTTTGGTGACAGCAAGGAAATATTAAGGGGGGGGGGCTGTAAGTTTCTTTCACAATCAGCATATACACACGTTCACCTACATGGCTCCTGAGGAGAGAGAGGTGTGGAGCTGACCAGAATGAGCAAGAGCTCATGGAAGGTAGGATGAGGACAAGGAATCACCCTTGTTATTTCTTCTATCCTCAGGCCAATAATTTATAGTAACAATACTTTTAATTTGGGGCTAGTGGCATAGCTCAGTGGTTAGAGAAGTTGCCTAGGATGTAGAAGGCCCTGGGTTTGATTCCCCAGCACCATGTAAAAATTAGCTGGATATAATGGTGCACACCAGAGGATGGCCTTGAGGCGAGGCCAGCTGGGTTACGCAGTGAGCTCAGGACCTGTCTGGACTACAGCACAAGATCTTGTATCAAAAAAAAAAAAAAAAAAGTTTTCTAATTTGTTTTCTTTTAAAACCTGGCCAGAAACTATCCTGTAGCTTCTGCAGTGATTATGCGTTCAACACAAGTCATGAAGAACTGCAGAGAATAATGCAAATCCCGGTAGACAAGGCGTGTACTGAGATGTTACAAGTTGCTTTTTAAATTTGATTTATTTGGACTTACCAAGTTTTGGCCTGGGTCGTGGGAACCGACTCACATGTGGATTGTGGCCCAACTTTAAATCGCAACACCTAGTACCAATACTGTAAAACAGGAAGATAACTGCAGTTCATAAGTGAAGACAGTAGATCTGCCCGACTGCGAGGTACTCCCGGGGGAGATCTGACGCAAGTGTGCCTTCACATAGAACTCATTGCTGGAGTGCTGATGACACGTGATAAATTATAGCAACATGGTGTTAGTCTTACTTATATAATACAGATGCTCCTGCCAGCACCATCTTCGCACATCATGCGGAGCCTAATGGTCTCCAATGTGTTCTTACAGGTGTTGACTCGTTGGCTCCTCAGTCCACACTGTGAGACAGAAAGGGGGGAATGATTGCACTCATTTCCTGTTTGAGAAACTGAAGAAATGAAATGGCATTTCTAGTGAATGATGGATTTGGGGGAAAATGTCTGATCCTCAATCTTTCAGTTTACATTCTTTCTAATGTAGATTTCAGTTTGAAATTGATAAGGAAATTTTTAAAACACAGTCTTTGGGACATAGAGGGTATCTGGGTTCAATGCCATGTGAAAAATTTTACATTCATCCATGCAAAAAGTATTGTTAATTTTATTAATTCTGTGAGTTCCTGAAGGGTAGCTGCTTCCACCTGGAGACATGCTTGCTTTTAGAAATAATGAGCATACAGCCAGAACTGGTGGGACAGATGATTCTAATTCATTCATTACAGTAAGATTTTGGTTATTCACAAACACTGGAAAGGAATTATCCTATGAAGATGACAATCCATTGTCTTTTTTTTTTTTTGACAGAGTCTAGCTGTCAGGCTGATCCTAAACTCACTATGTAATCCATGCTGGCCTCAAACTAGAGGCAATTCTCCTGTATTAGCTTCCTGAGTGCTGAGATTACAGGCATGTGCCACCACATCCAGCTAATCTTTAAATAGTGTTTTGGAATCAATCCAGGATCTGGGGCATGTTAGGCAAGTGCTTTAACCACTGAGCTATGTCCCCGGCCCTTGCATTATTTTTTTAAGTGAATTTTAAATCATCACTTTATACATACAAAGCTCTGCTACTTTTCATAGTAAAATCTGGTGATTTCTCAACATCTTTTGTGGTTATTGTCATGTTCTTAGGGACTATGGTTGCGTTTACTAGGAACCATGGCAGCTGGTTTGGGTAGCCTGGGTTCACAACATGAGTTTGCTTCGACACAACCACCTGCCACTTGAGATATCCCTTAAGTGCTTAGAATGGCCCTGATCATTTTTATGTCCCTTCCTGGCTACCAGCTCCCACATCTTGCTGGTCCCCACGTGCCCATCTGTGGTGCACACACACACACACACACACACACACACACACACACACATTTTCACACATGCACATATATGATAAAGAAATGGGGTCTGAAATTAGAAGTCTTGGAGTTAAGTCCCAGGTCTGCCCTTATTATCTATGTGATCCTTCTTAATCTATAAAATGGAAAATGATTTCTGCCCCACACAGTCCAAGAACTTGGTCTGAAAATTCATTATGATAATGTACATGATTTATAAACTATTATTCAAATTTTTATGGTGATGTGTGAAATATTCAGGACGCTGGATATTTAGTTACAGGGATGATTCAAGTGAATGGGAAGAGACTAGAAAAGATTTGCTGGCGAGCTGACCCTTACACAGAAATTGAGCTAGAAGAAAAAGATATGTTTGGGGCAAAGCAGGCAAGGGAATCCCACGGGCACCATTTCAGGAGTGGGCAGAGCAAAGACTTGCTTGGTTGTGGGAGAGCTTATGAGAGCCACATGTGCATCAGGCATGGACTGAATGCACAGTTGGCGGTGGACGTAAACACCATCTTTAGGAGCTTTAATTGATCTCAAAGGTAATTAAGCCCCTCTGCCAGGCTCTGAGTAGGGGAGTTATCTGAGGTCAGCAGCAGCAGTCTGAGTGCTGGCTTTGGCCTATTTTGAAGCTACAGGACAGCAGAAGATTAAGAAGATTAAACCAAAAAATAACCCTCAATCCTGTGTTTGGCCACTTCTTAAAATGACCTTTAAAGCATGTAGCGTCTGGATTCAGGTCACACTCTCAGCTCAGCCATGCAGAGTAGTGAGGGCTTGCCCGCCTATGTCGTCATTGAAGAATGATGTGTGCCATTAATACGCATCACTAAAACCGTCAGTAGTGTGGCAGAGCGGGAAGAGTTCCAGGCCAGCACAGCCTGACAGTGTGCTTGCGTTCTGTCTCTGCAGGTGGCTGGAAATTCAAGGAAAAGCCAAGTAAAGGGGTTAGGATGCAGGGCACATGGTCGCAGGACTGTTGGGTTTGTACTTCAGGTGTTTGCTGGGCGCCTATGATGTGAGAAACATCCTGCTGGGTGCCACTGAAAGCCTAAGTAGAGGATGTCCCTTATCCTCTGAAATTTATCAGTGAATAGGAAAAGGATACACATGTATAATCCCGGTGATGAGAGGTCAGACGAAGATACAAAAGCAACACCAAGATACGTAAGATCCAGGGCAAGTTCCATATCCAAGATTCAATTGTTATCCTCAGTAGTCAGTTTGATTCCTTACTATCATATTCTATGTAGAGATTAAGCTTTAGGAATCTTTAGAGGGATACATTTAGAGGAATTTAGCACAAAAATTTAAATTTGTTTAGATTCCTGTAACTTGAAGAAAAGAAAAGGTATTGGAAAATTATCCCGTGTCAACATTTTTATTTCAAGGATTAGGAAAGTAAGGTCAAAGAGATAAAGTGACTTGTTTTATAAGGAAGAACCAAGACAAGACTTGGTTCTCTGGGCTTGTAATCCTGAAGTTATCTTTCATGCTGTTTTTGTAATGATTTGTATGAAGGATATTTATAGAAAGCAAAGTTTCTCAATCTTTCATTGTCTTAAGAGAGTAGAAGTATTTGGGTGCTTTTAAGGGGCTAAAACAGACCTTCCTGAATTTTGGTATGGTTGTAAATTTTAAAAAAGTTAAAGTTTAACAAAGCAAACACGAATCCCAGAAGGCAGATTGCTATTGTTAGTTATGCTGCTATTAACTTGAGTACACATGTGTCTCTCTGTCATAGGTGTTTTAAACTCTTTTGGAAAGATACCCAGAAGGGGTATTGCTGGGTCAATTGGAATATCTATTTTCAGTTTTTTGAGGAATCTCCATATAGCTTTCCATAGTGGTTGTACCAGTTTTCAATCCCACTGGCAACGTAAAAGGGATCCTTCCTCCCTCCCCATCCTGTAACTCCCTCTGCCCGCATCCTTGCCAGCATCGGTTGTTTTTTAAGTTCTTACTAAAAGCCATTCTCACTGGGGCAAGATGGTACCTCAGTGTCATTCTGACTTGCGTTTCTCTAATGGCTAAGGACGTTGAGCATTTTTTCATGTATTTGCTGGCTTTCTGTACTTACTCTGAGAACTGTCTATTCATTTTTAATTGGGTCTTTGGTTTTGAGGGATTTATTTTTCTTCAGTTCTTTATGTATTCTACTTATAAGCCTCCTATCCAACATGTAGGTGGTATAAAATTTTTCCAGTTCTGTCGGTTCTGTCTTCACTTTGACAATTATTTCCTCTGTTGTAGAGAAGCTTTATAATTTGACATAGCTAAACTGTGCATGATGCCAAAATATCCATCAGTAGACTAATGGATATAAAAAATGTGGAATATATACACAATGGAGTACTTATTACTCTATCATAAAGACAGATAGATTTGAATTATTTGTAGGTGAGAGAGAGAAATCCGATGTTGAAATTCTGGCCAAGTGTCACCTCATGGAAGAGGAAGTCTTCTCGCTTGTCTTGGCCCCCACCACACTGGGGGCGGGATTATGAAAACTAGTTCTGCAGAAATTAAAGAAGAGGGCGCAGGGAAAGGGAAGAGTCCGGAGTGCTTCTTTGGTTCCCAGGCATGTTTTTAACACAGCTATATTTGAAATTTGGCTAACAGGACCACAGCCGTTTTTGCTGTTTGCCAATTCTCAAGACATTCGGCACATGCGCTTTGATGGAACAGATTATGGGACTGTGCTCGGCCGGCAGATGGGAATGGTTTTGGCACTAGATCATGATCCTGTGGAAAATAAGGTATGGTTCTGTGGCCTGAATGGTTGTAGATGTGTTGTAACGACAGAGCAGAGGATTTTATTCAAACAGATGACCCTGGCTACTGGAAAATCCCCTGCTAACTAAGCCCAGAGCTACTAGATCCAGAATGACTAACTATAGGCACTGGAGCATCATTTAAGACATTTTAGAGACCTTTTTGCTATCATCACCTTACGCTACCTAGTCCTATTCAGCCCTTTTGATCATGGAAGATCCTCAGTTTAGTTTTTCTCTTTGGTAAATGGAATGGAAGACTAGTACAGCGTCAGGCTCACGTGTGGAACTCCATGAATAGGATTTTTGTTTATTTGGTGGTAAGGGGAGGAATGCGAGGCTGGGTTTGTGAGCATATAAAATGTGGATTGGTAATTTCCTTTTAATATATGTCATGGAAGAGAGAATTCAGTGACTTTTTAACCATGAAAATCAGGATCAGGAGGCAGTGTTACAGCTTGTTGGGAATGGCAGTCTAACTCATAAGATTATTTGCATAATTAATTTTATGTGATGTTTTCACATACAACAAAATTTCTATATTGTCAGTTCAGTCAGTGGCCAATTTGTGTTTCATTTCTCAGTTCCATTTGCACCAGGAAGAGGTGTTAGAAGTTATGTTAGAGTGTCTTTTCAAAGCCAATCACCACGAACGGTGCATTTACTTAGTTGTTAGTCTCCTTCTGGAGCTATTTAGTCATTACCAGAAGAAATGACAAATTTGGAATGACAAATTTGGAGAATTTTAAACTTTGTGTTTTTGTTTCTTCCTGATTTGAAGCAGTCTGGTGAGTGGCCAAAAGAGACAAAGTGAAGCTAATTAAATCTGTTTAATCGCTGAGGATCCACATCTACACACATAATTATTCTCACAAATAAACATTTTATAGTTAAACATTAGTGAACAATTCTTTTCTTTCTTTTCCCCTTGGACTGAATCTATTGTTCCATAGAACAATTACTTTAACAGAAAAAAATCAGTTTATGATTCCCTTATTGCCAAACTAATTTTTTTTCTGTGCATTCAGTATTTTTACAACTATCTGAATAAGGAGACCGACCTAGAACGAACCTAAGTCAAGGGCTCTTTTTCTTGTCTGACTAATGGTCTCATTTTCTTGCTCCTCCAACTGTGGCCTTTGGTTCGTGGTCTTGCCATCACCTGGAACTTGTTGGAACTGCACGTTTCCAGGCTCCACCCCTGTGACTGAGTCAGAATCCTTTTAATTTTTTAAAACTAGGTTATCACTGAATTGCTAAGGTCTCCAGGCTGGGCTTGAGCTTACAATCCTTTTGTCTTAGCCTCCCAAAGTTCGGGGATGATCTGTGTACATCATCATAGCTGACCCACATTCATTTTTAACACAAGCCAGGTGTGCCTGTGCTCTCTCTTGTAGATCTATTTTGCCCACACAGCCCTGAAGTGGATAGAGAGAGCTAACCTGGATGGCTCCCAGCGAGAACGGCTCATTGATGAAGCCATAGATGAGCCAGAAGGTCTCACTGTGGACTGGATTGGCCGCAGATTCTACTGGACAGACAGAGGGTATGTTTCCTGCTTTAGCTTTAAGCCCCACAGGATGGAAACGATGACATAGGTAGTATAACTGGCTTCATCCTGCAGCTTAAACATAGAAAAGTAATGCTGAATGCTTGGCTGGAATTGGAAGAAGGAGGTTCCATAGCTGTCCGCAGTTCCCCTGCCGCTCCATGTCATCAAGCAAGGCATTTCCTTCAAAATCAGACTCATAGCTATGGAAGGATTTCAAGGGCCGGAAAGTGGCCTTTGCTTTTGCATTTAGGCTACTGTTACCCGAGAAACCCAAAACCTGTCAGAAAGCAGTCAGCGAGCACTCATGGAACATCTGCTATGGGTAAGAGTGTCACGTAGGTCACGTGGCAGATATAGTGGAGATGAGGCGTACTCTGTCTTTTCAACCATCTCTAGTTTAGCTATGAAAAAGACTAATATAAATGCTTAGCCTACACATCTGTATGAGGAATGTGCATAGAAAGCCACGAGAGGAAAGGGGCCAAAGGATTAGCAGGGTCAGCTAGCCCTATCCCTTCACTTTACAGGGGAAGAAGATGAGGCTCAGAGAGGCTCAGCGCGTTATTCCAGGTTAAACAGCGTGCAAGGGCAAATCTTGAACTAGAATTCACATGATGGCTCCTGGTGAGCAGGCATGAGGGAGAGAGGGGCACTTCCTTGGAGTTGGGGGGAACATCCGTCAGCTCGGAGGGGAGGTCAGCCTTCCCTGTGGTGGGAACAGATAGGACCAGAATGAAGTTGGGGTGTTTCTGTCCTGTGGGCATCTGACCTGCAGGACCATGGGAAGGCTGCTGTACTGAGTGGGTGTGACTTGTGTGAACCTGGGGCAAGAATAGGTGGGCAGGAGACATCCAGGAATAAGGTAGCTGTGTCCCTTGAGGTGCCAAAGGGCCCACTTCCTCACTCTGCAGAGGCGCTGTCAGCCGGAGTCCCTCGCAGGATGCTGGGAGACAGACTGAGCATTCTAGGATATTTTCTCAGAGTAATTAAAGGCCATAAAGTGAAGTGAGGTTACCTGGACATCTGGAAACTGTGCATCCCTGTTAAATGAAAGAGGAAGAAGAATTAGGGTTGCACTGCTGTGAAAACTGTCCAGTGTAGAGAGAAGACTCCCAGGATTGAGTGTAGGAAATTATCTTTTGGTCTGGATAACGTAGGGGAAGCAAGCAGGTTCTTTAAAAAATGAACCACATCTGTGGTGTGATATGCAGCAAACAATAATAATAATAAATAGCCCTTGTATATCTAGGGAAAGCATATTTCATCCACTCATTTAACTGTACCTTTTCGGTGTTGTTGAATGACCACAGTGCAACAGATACTGTGTGAAGAGCTTTGTATCTATGATACTATTGAATCCCAAAGAGGCACATTTTCTTCTCTCTAATTTAAAGATGAAGAAAATTGAAAATCAAAGAGGTAAAATGTCTTTGCCAAAGTGAAGCAATCTGTAAGTATTGAATCTGGAGTTGGAACTCTAGTGACCATCATGAAGACTTAAGCTCGTAATGATCACAGAGATGGGCTGGGCACAGAGGCCAGCGGTAGAGCCCAGGCTCAGCATGTACAAGGCCCTGGGTTCAATCCCCAGCACTGCAGAATAATTGCAGAGATGCACTGTGCCCTCTCATTGGAGTTGATGTTTGGGTATGCTTGAGCCAGCACCATGTGACAAGTTGATTTTAATTACCAAATCATAATGACAGCCTCCTCCATGTCAAACCTACTTGAAAAGGATAGTTTAAATGTCAGCTGTGCATAATAACAGCGCTTATATGAGTGCGTGTTGATGAGGACAACAGATGCCAACTGCAGTCAGGCCCTCTGAGGATGCCGGGTCTTCTTGTGTGTCCCCACACTTGCAAAGGGCCTCTAATTTTAATAGGGTTTGGTTAACACCACTGTCTACCTATGGCAGATCCACACCTTCAAGAGAACCCTGTATCCCTGGAGGGTCACACCTCAAATTCCCCGCCTCACTGACTTCAGTAATGACAAGCCCTTTTTAAGGCCTTAAGTCTAAAGGCAGCTGCTTAAAGAAAACCTCTAATTTGTCTGGAAATGAGAGGTTTACAATTTGAAAACCTTAATATTAGCTAGGATTGGATTTAAATAACTGAGATTCCAATCTTGTGATATTAGATGGTGTGGTGTGATTAAGAACCAAAAAGGGATGGTTATAGTCTATATTGGCCTAGGAAAAAACCAATTGAAATTAGCATCTACCACCTCAGGAGGTAGCTAATTGATAATTCCACTGGCAGTGGTGTTACTGAGCCCCAAACAATCTTCACTTCTGTAGTCAGTTGCCTTGTAAGGAAGAACCAGGAGATAGCATGTAAGATACTTGCTTACTTATCTTTTTGGAGTAACAAAAATGGCTAGAAGAGAAAAATCAGTCTATAGTGAACAGTTGTTACCCTGGAGGGAGGAGCCTGTTTTTTGTTTGTTTGTTTGTTTGTTTTGTTTTTTTGAGGATCCCATTCTGCAAAGAGAAGGCTGCTCCCTAGTTTAAGAGGCCCAGGTGAGCCCAGGTAATGCAAGACACATCCGTGAGACACACAGAAAGGCTTGTCAGGAGAACCTGAAGAAGTCCACACAGAATGGACGTGGGCTCGCGAGGGCAAGGGCCCGCCTGTAGGACCATGGTACAAGAGAAAGGGCCCAACCTGTTGTATGTTTTAAGGCCTTAGAATTTAGGAGTGTCTTGGAAGAGGAAGAACTGATAAGCTGTAGGGCCTTTCTTAAAAGCATGCGTTGGAGATCATGATTTAACTTCTCTTCTTCTTCCTGTCTTTATTTCTTCCATCTTACCCCCTGTGATCACTTCTTCGGGGAAGAGCAGGATCTTTGGCTCCAAATCCACTGCCCTGGGTCAGTAGTTTGCACAGCCTTCCTGGCGCGGTCCTGAGCCACGTGTGCCTCTCTCTCTCTCTCTCTCCCTCTCCCTCTCTCTCTCCCTCCCTCCCTCCCTCCTTGTGCAAAGCCTTTCCTACAGTGCAGAGAGCCTGTTTCCCACACATCAGCTAAAGAGAGGCTCAAGTAAGGCCAGTGAGGTCCGCTGAGCGTCCTGCGGAAAGGCAGCTGGGGACGCCTCTGCTCTGTGTTCCTGGGCAGCCCGTTCCGCGCCTGCACTGCCAGTGAGATCACGAGGCTGAGTCTTCCAGATGTTTGTGGAATGAGTTAAAGGTGGCTGGACTCCTAGTTCACTACAGAGGAACTAGGGAAGCAGGCAGCACGTGATGGGAGAGGTTCTTCTTAGCCCTTCTCCTGTTCCTTCCCCTCCCTGGCCTGTTGTCCTGCCTGCTGAGCGACCCAGCAGCCCTTCTTAGCTCCAGAAGGGGACTGAGCCCAGACCGTCTTATTTAGCGTTCAGATCCACCAGCTGGGTCCAGCTCTCCCGCCACTGCTGGTCTCTTTACTTTGTTTCCTGCTGGCCTTGCTCTTTCCACATTAAAGTCACATACAGCTTTTTAGCGGGAAATGATCGCCCCATGTTCTTGTGGTCTTTAGGACTCTGTGCCGCACTTTCCTCCTTGCAGCTACTCTCCCTCACCTCCCTTTCCTACCGACATTCTCTCCTCTTGGCTTACTGTTACCACCAGGACCTCATCGCTAAGCCCCGTGGCTGGTTCTGTCTCCCAGGAGCACTTATGTCCATTGTTATACACAAAGAAGCCAATTTGGTGTGGTCCACAGAAGACCCTTAAGGCTTGACACGAGGACACGTGTGCACATCAGCTTGAAGAAAACAGTCACAGAGTCTGGGGGTGGAGTTTGGCAGTTAAAGTGCTTGCCTAGTAGGCACAAGCCCCTGAGTTTGATTTCCCTGCACCACATAAGCCAGGTGTGGTGGTGCATGCCTATAGTTCCAGCACTTGGGAGGCTGAGGCGGGAGGATTGCTGTGAGTTCGGGGGTGTATGATGAGTTCAGGACCAGCCTGGACTACAGAGTGAAACCCTGTTTCAAAAGAAAAGAAAAGAAAAGGAAGGAAAAGAAAAGACAAGGAAAAGAAAAGCCAGCCAGTCACAGGCCACTGGGGAGAAATATGTGTCCTGCAGCCCTGAGCCTTGCTTACTGTTTATTTTCATACGAAGTTTAGCCAATGCGGAATATTATGACTGCTTGGTACATGCCTGTTCAGAAAAGCCTGAAGGGACCTAGGACTAGGTTTACTGCAACATAGATGAATGTGTCTTTTGCCTGTTCAGCCTCCATGATAACCAAGATGGCTGCTGAATGACATAGGGTGGGTAGTACACACAGTGTAGATACTCTGGATAAGGAGATGTTCACAGTCCAGGCATGACGTAGTGGGAAACCTTAAGGAAGTCACAAGATTTCATCATGCTCCAAAGAACAGTGCACAATTTAAAACTTAAAAATTGCTTATTACTGGAATTTTCCATTTAATATTTCCAGATACAAAGGTAACTGAAATTGTGGAAATTGAACCCAAGGGGAAGGAAGGAACCCCTGTGTTGTACTTCTATGTGTCTTAGAATCATATGGAAGGAAACCGGAGCCAACATAAATCTTCCTCTATGAACCTTAGGCTGGCCCATCTTCCTCCTCCTGGGTCTGTGACCCAGGAGCCTCTGGTGTCCATTGTTTTCAGCAAGAGATTGGGGGTTACCAAGAGAAAGAGGTGGTGGTATATACTTCTGGCTTTGTTCCTGTCAGGCAAAGTCCCCACTTATTCTGTCATGGTGGATTTTAATTGTCTGGGCTGAGTATTGGAATGTTATATGTGTTTTAAAGTAATACAATATGTAGGCTTTTCTGTGCCAACTTTATGTGTGTGTGTGCTAAACAGAGTGAGTGAACGAGACAGATGACACAGAGAGAGATTCACCATGCTTATCACATATCAGAGACAAGACCAAGGAATATTTTTTGTTAGAAAAGTGAAGTTGATATAACAAATACCTTTATATTTACACATATTTTAGGAATTCTGTCATCGAAGGGAGTGATTTAAAAGGAAAACATCGTCAGATAATTATTAAGAACATCTCTCAACCACGAGGAATTGTTGTTCATCCAATGGCCAAGTGGGTATTTTGAGAAAATCAAGCACCTTTTTCCAGGATTTGTGTGGTAGTTTATGATCAAGATGCTAGTGCCTAAATTTTGTCTTAAGTTGTCAAGTGGTCAGCAGCATCAAGGAAAAGGAAATCTGTGAGATTTGTTCATATTTTCACAAATAGTGCTGCTAGCATGCATGTCTCATCTTTGTACTGTCTTTTGATTTTCTCTTCTTGTCTAATAGTTTTGTTAGTGTGCCCTTTTATTTTAAGCAAGTTCAAAAATTTTTAAAAAGAGGTGGGCTGTAAATCATGAACTAATTATACCTAAGTACATTAATTTATTTCCTTTAAAAATCTACATGATTTATTGAGCAGAAAAGAATATTTGGATGGTCTGGCTTGATGAATTCTACAGGGTGTCATATGTGTAAAAAGATAAAAAATATACACTATACTATAAAATTTACTCATGATTAATTGTCATAATATCTAAAGTAAAACTAATGCCAGGAGAAAAATTATACAGCACTAAATTCACTGTACAGGGGTCCAAAAGTTGCCATATGTAGAAAGAATTAGCAAATTTTTGAGATACTCTGGACTTAGAAAAACCATCTAATGTCTTTAAATGACAGGTCATTCCTAGATGTGAAGAAATATGAAAGATTAAAAAATTCTATGCTGTTAATTGTAAATTAGTGTCCCATTTTGCTTTAGGGGCTTGCAAATTAAGGAGATAAAGAGATTCTAGTTATTTAAAAACAAAGATGAAAACTAGCCCTATTTTATTTATGATGGAAATTTCACAATAGTCTGTGGGAGACAGTATATTGGTACTAACTGATCATTGATTTGGAGACAGCCAGATGATTAAAACAATGGGACTGTGTCCATCTTTCAACGGGTCAATAAATATATATTCAGCCATATTTACCTCAAAAAATGTACCCTGCCACTGGTGTATGGAACTGAAAATTAGCTGGGTAGATATACTGCACTATACAAAACTAGACAGCAGAGAACTATGCTTCCCCTTTGTGCTGTGGTTTGACATTTGATAACAGAACAGATTTTCAAGACTTATTGCCTTTTGCAGCTAACTTAAACCTATTCACTTAAGCATACTTTCGATTAGTAATATACTACAATTTTAAAAGCTAATTCCTATTTTAATCTAATGGTCTGGGCTTCAATTCGACAGCTCTTGTCCAGGGTGCCTTACATAAACAGGATAATTGTTTTGCTTTTGAAAATTACTTGTTCAACACACAGTGCTGTTTTTCTCTTCCCATACTCCTTATGGTACCACTGCAATATACCCTGAAATCGTGTATATTGATATTTCAATGATGAAAGAAGGGAAATTTTTTTCAAGGAGATTTTACTTATTGTGTGATTTCTTGATTAAAGGAGATTATTCTGGACTGAAATGGGGATTAATCCACGAATTGCAAGTTCTTCCCTTCAGGGCTCTGACCGGCTGATTATAGCCAGCTCTGGTCTGCTGGAGCCCAGTGGAATCACAATTGACTACTTAACAGACTCCTTGTACTGGTGCGATGCCAAGAAATCTGTGATTGAAACAGCCAAGCTGGATGGTTCTGAGCGCCATATACTCACCCAGAACGATGTAGGTAAGACATTGGGGTGGGTGGTTTCTTCATCTTGGCTAAGTATTGGTGAATGTTTGATATAAAATACACACACACACACACACACACACACACACACACACACACTCAGAGCCCTGTGATGAGTAGGAGGTTTCAACGGTTGTCTAGGCACCAGCTGATAAAGTCCAAGGGACAACATTGTCATTTAAAAGCAGAATAGGAGAGTAGGGTGTTAGAAAGTCACTGTACATAAAAGAAATTGAGAAAATCTGTTAACAGATTGGATGTGAAAAGTCAGAGGCAGGAAGGTGTCAAATATGAAGTTTAGAAACTGGTTGAGAAGAGGAATAAATATGATCTTCACTTAGGAAGAAACCAACAATCAGTATAAAAAATTCCTTTTATCTACTCTCTCTAGTTTTAGAGGTAGTAAGTTTCTAGATTTTTATTCAAAATAGGACAAGATAAGTGTAATTTAAGTTTTATACATTTTAAAAAGCCCCTTAAAACTGTATTTTGTAACAAATGACAAGCTTGTGTGCTCCTGTGGGCTTTATCCACTTGCTTGACAGGTATTTATTGAGTCATTATCAGGTAGAAGTTCAGCATTTTTATGACCTCTGTGAGGTAGGAATCTAGGAAGGGAAGCATATGTTATCTTAAAAAATCATCCAAGTAAATGTAAAATTATAGTTTTGATATAAGAGTAGAAGGAATTGGAAAATTCCTAACAGAATATAGAAACATCATTTTCTAGGTCAAAAGCATTATAGATATATTTTGATTAAGTTGAATTGCTACTGCAGTCTATGACTAATACAACTTAGGGTTAAAGACCATTGTCCAATAATTTTATATTAAATTACATAAATAACGGTTCCCATCATAGAGTGCCATCTATTGGTATAGAGGTGGTGGCTTCGGGTTTGTAATGTAAAGATTGGATGAATTCATTCGTAAGTTAAATTGTAGCTAATTGTGGCCCATTAATAAAAAATGAGGAAGATTTTGTCTTGTGTGGGATATTTGCTTGTTGAAACGTGATAGTTATTCTAATACCCGCCTCCATATGGGTGATCCTTGAGAACATTATGCCAAGTGTAAGGCTAGTCACAAAATGACAAAAACCAGCGCAAGTCTACTTATTTGAAGTTTCTAGACTAGACCAGTCACAAAAACAAAGTAGAATGATGTTTGCTGGGGGTTGGGCGTCTTTGCAAGATAGAAAAAGCTTCTAGATTGATTGCATGACAATATACATAATGTACTCCTGAATTTTGTACATTTAAAATGGTTACAAAGGGTAAATTTTGTGTTATGAATTTCTACCACAATAAGAAGAACTAAAGCTGTGTTTAAAAAAGTTCCTTGCTGTATGTGTGGGTTTAATTGGGACAAAGGAATTATAGAGACTGAAATGAATCTTAATGACTCATTTGCTGAAAGATTGACCTGGGAGTGTGAGTAGACAGGATTAATGCATCCGGATTCAGGCCTCCTTAGCTTCCGTGTCTAACCACTTGAGATAGTGTATGAAAACATTTCCCTATTACCAAATTCTTGAACAGCTCAGCCAAGCAGTTTCGTGAGCATGGAGGCTTGGGTTTGAAGAGCGCTCTAAAGGAATCCCACCCAGTGGTCAGAGGAGCCGTGGAAATGGAGGCAGTGGATAATTCATGACTCTTGCAAAAAAAAAAAAAAAAATCCTGTAAGAAGAAATGGAAAGAGCTGGGCAGGATTGTGCAGGCTATAATTCCAGCTGCTTAGGAGGTTGGGGCAGGGAGATCACAAATTCCAGGCCAGCCTGGGTTATAGAGTGAGACAATGTCTCAAATAAAATACAAAAAAAGAGTGAGATTTAGTTTGGAGCCCATGGATTCAATCTCCAGTACCAGAGGGAAGAGGAGGAGAGAGCGGAAAGAGAAGGAAAGAGACAACAAAACATTAGAAGGATCAGGATTGAGGAAATTGAGTCTGGAGAAGATATTAGTAGGCTGAAGCAAGGATACTAGTGGCAGGAAGAGACCCTGCTAATTGTTGGTGGAACAAGGCTAGAGCTGAGGTGGAAGGATGACACAAAGGACACAGCCGCTCCCTAGTCTCAGATGAGAGGAGAGAGAGGGGAGAGGTGGGAATTATGCGGGGGTGGGGGGGGGGGGGGTGGTGGTGGAGACAAGAATCAGGAGAAACACTCAATTACCTCAAACTTTTAAAAATTCTTACAACAGCTTGTGAATCAGCTCTACTGTTTTTTATAACCATTCGAAAGACCAGACACCTGAGGCAAACAGCAGCAAAGTAACTTGCTCACGTCATGTCCAGCAAGTTGTGGTAGATGGACTGAGGCAAGAAGATTCCTCCTTGGGCCTCCTCCTTCTGCAATCCCAGTATTCTGGGTGGCTGAGGCAGAAGGATTGCAAATTCAGGCTCAGCCTAGGTAATTTAGAAAATGTTTGTCTCAAAAAAAAAATTTTTTTTTTTTTGAGAAGAACAGGGGGATGTAGCTAGCTCAGTGCCAGGGCCCTGGGTTCAGCCTCATACCGCACACTCTCCAACCTCTGGGTGACTGTGGGCTCTCCTAGGACTTCATATCCGAGGTTCCCACTTAAGGATGAGGCTTTCTCATCCCAGGATTCCTCCGTCAGCAGCTCCGCCTTGCAGAGCTCTGAGGAAAGAACTGAGTGAGCGCGGCCACCGTGTGGGTTTTAAGCCTGGCTGTCTTGCAGAGCGGTGGAGCTGTGCTGAGTGGGTCTGAATTGCTTCCAGGTCTCCCGTTTGCTCTAGCTGTGTTTGAGGATCACGTGTGGATCTCGGATTGGGCTGCACCATCGGTGATAAGGGTGAACAAGAGAACTGGCCAAAACAGGGTACGTCTCCGAGGTAGCATGCTGAAGCCGTCCTCACTGGTTGTGGTTCATCCATTGGCAAGACCAGGTACGCTGGAGCTGTTCCGGGCTGGACTTTGTAGCTATTTTAAATGATAGTGGGCCGTAGGCCGAGGGGATTTATAATTGTTGCTCATCTGCGTAGATGTTAAGATTTCCTATGGTTTGGACTTGACTTGAATTAAGGCAATCTGGTCATTTGGTAATTTAGGCTTGATCCCTAGTTTGGTAATTTGAGCGTCATCCCACCCATCTCTTTTCCTGAAGAGCTTATACTTAGTCGCGATGTTTCACAGCCCTTGGGGTACCGGCAGTAAAGGCAGGTGAGGCCTTCCCCCACCCTCTGGTGTGCCCGTGGGTGAGTCCATGAAAGAGGCATTTGCTTCCCACGGAATCTCTTTTTCCAGCATTGCCATTTGTCAGCTTGACTAGATTATGAGCCAGGAAATTGGAATTGCATCGGACTAAAGAGCTTTTTGAATCAAAGTTCTGGCTATACTCAATAAATACGCAGCAGGTAATAGCATTCTGTGCTTATCTTAGAATCCGTGGCTCCTCATGGGAACTCCTCTGAAGCAGCTCTCCCCACACCCTCTCTTTACATGCACTGAGCTTCTCTCCCCAAGCGCTGTCCGCAGTGACTTGCATCAACAGTGTCCTTGACCTCCATCCCATCAGTGAAGTTGCCCCTTCCCTGCACTAGATGCAGATGCCTGCTTGCATGAGAACGGAGGGGGTACCAAGCACAGAAGACTGACTATAGATGGTGGCCCTCTTGTGAAGTGCACAAAAATAATGACATAAAAAGACCCCAACATGAACGACAGGGTAGAAAGAGAGGCAATGGTCAGATAGGAAAGGGGTGAACCTCCGAAAAAGGGGTGGGCCTAGATGCTCACTGAGTCTCCAAGCCCCCTGGTTCTAATGTGTATAGAATTTGGAATTCATGTATTCACTAAATAAATAAATAGGAGAGGTTTGGAGCTGCTCCGTGTTTGTGTCGTGAAGGTTTTGTGAAAGCCCCAGATGGCAAAATGTGCCTGGGTGTGAAGGGTCATCAGCTACTTGCTGGTAATACAGGAAGCTCTGTAGCTAAATTGTTTTACCAGGGCTGAGGAGTAGAGTTTTACATCATCCCTTCGCTTGGGCTCATTTTTAATGTTTTGTGTTATTTAGAGGCCCTCTCTGTTCAGAATGCTAAGTGTGTGCTTGGGATATTGATGAGTTTTGGGTTTCTTATTTCAGACTAAATTAAATGAACGTATAGTTGTAAAAGTGTAAAGCTCCAGCACCCACCCACCCCCAACCCCCCCCTCCTATTCCCTGTGTATAGTGGTATGAGCCAGGCTTGGAAATAGATGCTAGAATTTTATCACCTCACAAAAATGTTTAGAGACATTGTGTTTAGAAGTTTTATGGCCTGAATTTTAGAGATAGTAATATACAATCTCCTTGTTACAAAACAGGCCTTAGTATGGAAATGGAAATCTGCTGTAAACAACTTCTGAGTATGGAACAAGTGTGGCAAGTACAACCCGAGATCCTCTTGTTCCACAAACTTGATGTGATTGAGGAGGAGGAAGGGCTGGAAGGGAAACCAACAGGGTGTGTAGCCTGTGGCACTCCCGGAGCTGCCGTCCTGTGGGGCCTGGCACTCCAACACCCTTGGAGTCATCTTTTAATATCTCTCTACCGAAAGTATGTGAAAGCTAACTCAAATTTTATTAAGATGGTTTTAACAATCCATATTGGTCTAGTAGGCATGATATCAATGTAATTTAGGTGACAGGTCAATGACAGATACGTAAATTACCCTGTTCATGCACCAAAGCCGGGTATTTTGAATTTTTCAGAACTTTCTATTAACTTGTTGCCTCAGGACAAGAGGTGCATATGGCTTAGTCCCAGGCCCCCTTTACATTCTTAAAGAGTTTTTGTTTATGTGAATTATATCTGTCAATATTTATCATATTAAAATTAAAACAAAAATTTAAAAAGTCTTCATTCTAGGTAAAACTCTAGAAGACATAGGGATAGGAAGGGATTTTTTTGAACAGATCACCAACTGCACAAGCAATCTCAGCAAGAATCAACAAGTGGGACTACATTAAACTGAAAAGCCTTTGCACAGCAAAAGAAACACTCAACAAGGTGAAGAGACAACCCCCAGAGTGGGAAAAGATACTCACTAGTAACCCTTCAGACATAGGATGAGTATCTAGAATATAAAAGGAACTGAAAAACATAAAACTCCCTAAAATAAATGTTCCCAATCAAGAAGAGGGCAGCTGAAATGAAAAGAAACTTCTCAGAAGAAGAAGTATAAATGGCCAATAAACATATGAAAAGTGTTTTTTATCACCTGCCATCAGAGAAATGCAAACAATAACAACACTGAGGTTTCGCCTCACTCTGGTTAGAATAGCCTACATCAAGAACTCAAAAACAAAACAAAACAAAACAAAACAATTGTTGGTGAGGATGCGGGGAAAAAAAGGAGCTCTACTCCAGTGATGGTGGGAATGCAACCTGGTACGATCATTATGTAAAGCAGCCTGGAGATTCCTTAGAAAGCTGAGAATGGAAATTCCATTTGATTCAGCTACTGCCCTACTGGGCATATTCCCAAAAGGAATAAAACCAACATACCAGAAAGACACAGGCATATCCATGTGTATAGCAGCACAATTCACAATAGCCTAATCCTGGAAGCAACTTACCTGCCTTTTCATTAGAGGAATGGTTAAAGAAGATGTGGTATGTATACACAATGGAATAGTATGCAGCCATAAAGACAGAGAGATATGAAGCATTTGAACAAAAATGGGGCCACCTAGAGTCAATAATGCTCAGTGAAATGGACCCAGCACAAAAGTCTGATTATAGATGGGTGTCCCTCTTATAAAGTGCGCAAAAATAATAACATAAAAAGGCCCGAACATGAATGGCAGGGTGGAAAGAGAGGCAATGGTCAGATAGGAAAGGAATGAACACTCCTGAAAAAGGGGTGGACACAGAGGCTCACGAATGCCGCAGCCCTCATGCTTCTCATGTGTTACAGAATTTGGAATTCAGGTATTTACAAAAAAATAAGTTAAATTTATGTTAGGTGAACTTTTTATACCAAAATAAGATAGTCTTGCTTGAAATTACACTAATCCATCTATTATCTACGAACATAACACCTTCTGTGACAATATTAAACACGTATATTTTCCAAAGGAGAAAACACCTACTGGGAGAGCAGCCTTGTTTTATATTTGTATTGTTAAGATCAGGCATGATAGAGGACATCTGGATTCTCGTATTTATGTGCTTCGGAGTTAAATCTGTTATGTGATGCTTTGGTTGAAGACTGAAGAAAAATTGTCCTCACAGAAACATGGACTTGGGAAGTGGACTGTTCTTTAATGGCTATTTGAAATGCCTTTTTGAGGGATTTATTTTGATAAGTACTGAAACTGAGCCGGCGGTAGTTTCTTACGGCTTGGCTGTAGTGGGGAATCTGCCATCAGCAGTGAACACTGCCAGTCATTTTCCTGGAAGTAGTAGACTCAATTCATTTTTGAGAAAATTCCTGCCTGATAAACTCATCAAAATAGCACGGTTTGCCTGTCCATCATTTTTTTCAAATAAAAGTCCTTTTTAGGGAGGAAAAAAAGCTTCTTTTGGCTCACGACTCCAACGTGGCTTATGTGTGTTTCCTTAGATAGCCATCATAAATTCAGGAGGTCCTGGGAGCACTTTATGCGTGATTACCACTTTATTATCTATTATGTTTCCCATTCCATAACCCATTATATTAATTAGAATGTCAAAGCCATGCAGTCAACAATCGAGAGGCTTAAAAATTAATATTAATACTTCTGTTGCTTCATCATGAACTTCTTGTGAAACTGGATTTTTTTTGGGGGGGGGGGATGGTGGTGGTGTTAGTACTGGGATAGAGCTCAGGGCCTTCACACGGAACTACATTTTCCTGATACGTTTTTAATTTTGATTTTGAGACAAGGTCTTTCTAAGTCACTGAGTTGCCCTGGCTGAGCTCAAATCTGTGATCCTCGTGCCTCAGCCTCCCAGAATGCTGCAACTGTGTGAGTGCATGCTGGTGAAGCAAACCATAGCAGGTTCTGATAGGGTCCTGGGTCGCTGCCTTGACCCATGCTGCAGCCCTCACAGTGTTTACCTGCCATTGCTTTTGCCCGATCAGTGTGAACGTGGGCATGTGAGAAGACACAAAAAAGACCTTAGTGTTATTATGAAGACAGCTGGCAGTTCTGACCTTGCGGGCCGTGTGCTGTGTGATCCCAGGGGTCTGTGGAACACAGTTCAGAGAAGTGCTGTCTTAGAGCATCTGCTTCTTCTGTCTTTGGGGCTGGGTGCATGACTCCTTAGCCCACATCACCTCACAGCTTCAGTACACCCTTAAACATCTTAAACTGCGTGTAAAACCAGGCTCACATGAGCACGAAAGCAGCCCAAGGGATGGAGGCGTGCGTGAGATCCCCTCATTAGTCAGTCCCTGGCTGTTACGGTAACACGGGATTGTGGTCTAATGATGGTCACACTGCTTCTGGAATTCTGCTCTTGTTTTTGCCAGTACCTGAACGAGACCCCTTTTCTTCCCTGGCTTTGTGCTCCCCAGACCACGCAGGACACTGAGTGACACCGGAAGGCTGTGAGAGAACAGATGAGGTTTCCTAAGTTGTCAAAACCTGCCAGTTCCCCTCAATTCTCTTACTGTTAGAATGAGTCTGAAATCATAACCAAAGAACAGCCATTAGTAGGAATTCAACTTTTATTGAACCAGAAAAGCTAAATTAATGGCATCTGTCGGCCTCCAATAGGTAGTGAAGCTGATCGAACAGCACCGGACAACCTACTTGAAACTAAAGCATCAGAAGATAGCACCACGGACTCTCAGCAGGCGCTAGTGGCTGAAATCCTGCTGTCAGGTATGAACACTGGGCTCTCCAGTGCAGCTGTGCTTCTAACAGGTTCCTTTCTATCAAAGGGAAATTCTGAATCATCTATCTTAATGATGACTAAATCACCCAAGGCCAATGAAACCAACCCTTGGATTAAAGCCACCCTCTCCTCCGAATTGACATGTCCAGCTTCTCATTAGACTGGATGTGTAGTGTACAAATTGAGTGCCTTTGGGCTGAATTTTCATTGAGGACCCAGACCTTGGAAACAAAGGTGAAAATCAGGACAGAATAGACTTAGGTGTGTCCCCCTCCAACTAGTACTTGGTACTTGGTCCCTCTAGCTGTGCTTCCACTGGTGTGCAGAGACAATAAGCAAATATAGATTGATTTCCCTGGTACTATGGGTTGCCCATAAACAGCAAATGTTAGAAGTCTTTTTCTCCTGTGTTGTAACATTTCTCATCAAAATGTCAAATGATTTGTTCAGCCGGAGCGACTTTAGGGAACCTGAGTCTCTCTGGATTCACTCCCTTCCACGGAGCTTCACAGGCTGAGCCCTAGAGCTCTTTCCATCCCCACCCTCTCTTTCCTCCAGGTCACTGCTCTTCAGTCAGTACCTGGGCTTTGGGATTGTTTATTTACTTATATTACTGAGCTGCATCTTATTTTAACAAAATGTCTCTGGCTAAAAGTATTTTGAAAACTCCACATTAGGACATTTGAAGTGGTGCTTCTCTGACTTTTTGTAGTCTGCAGATGGCTTGGTGTCTGCACAGGGCTCTAGGGACCTCACACCCCACCTTGTCAGCGTAATTTTTACAGGAGATAAGGAGACATTGATGACAGTACCACATGTATGGCTCCTGAGCATTTGCCGCATGTTTTGTGTTTCTGGTTTGATCCTTACTTCAGCTCATTTTATACACTCAAAACCTGAGACTCACTAGTGGTGGGGACTTGACCAAAAGTCTTTGAAGTTATGCCCAAAGAAGTAATTCATACTAAAATAAGAAGTACTAGACAACATCGTCACCTTAGGAATATTATTCACTTAGCAGTGTATTGAGCACCTGCTATGTTAAGTGCTGGGGTACCAAGGTGAGCTGCACACAGTTCCCAACTGCAAGGCCTCTGTCTGACGTGGACCAAGCACTGTGGTAGAGTAGAGTGCTATCGAGCAACATTCACAGGATGAATCTTTTGAAGTCATCAGAGATTCACCTGCAGACCATAGCGAGACTTGTGGAGTGTGTTTTGAAAGACTGATGCTTGAAGGACTAAGGTAAACGCCACATAGTAAAGTCAGCGCAAAGTGGGCATAGGAGTGTCATGGAGTGACCAGAGACTTGTGAATTCAGATGTAACAGTCTCTGCTGGGCTTTGTAGACTGTCCTGGGGCAGAGTATGCACAACTGTTTGTTTCTTGCCAAGAAGTACCTCATCTTTCTGTACCTAGACAGTGTTCTGTTTTGTCTGGGCCTGTTAAGTTTCAGTTCCATCTAGATTAGGCTAATGGATCTTACCTCTATTTCTCAACGAGAGTTCATGTCAACAAAGTGTCTGTAGCTAAAAACTTTGAGAACTCCATGTTGGGATTTTAGCACAAGCCTCCACCAGGGCCCACCGGCCCTTTTATCCTTGACTCTCCACAGCTGCTTCCGTTACGCTGCTGGCCTTGCCGGCCCCATGTACCCACAAGCTGTTTTCTCAGCCCATAGTGCTCCCTCCAGGAGGCTTTCCCAGACCCTGAGATGGTGGGGCTGCCTATCACGTCTCTCCTAGAGCCCAGTATAGATCCTTGTCATATTATTATGCTTCAATGATTATGCAAGACAGCAGAGGCGTTGTCTGTATTCTTTATCACTTAATTTTGACCTTCTATAATTCTTGGAACATAGTAGGTACCTCTGAATGAATTTTAGTTTTAGTAACAGGCCCTGGAGTCTCTTCTAGTGGGAGAGACTGGTGATAACTTCTTAATCTTTCCTGTCCTCCTATTTTTTTTTTCCAGTGGTGGGGCTTGAATTGAGGGCCTCACACAGAGTAAGGAAATGCTTTACCTCTGAGCTCCATCCCATCTCTGATAGGACTAGTTCTTATTTGAGTTGCCATGATACCTTTTTTCTTTGTTGCCTTTGTTTAAATAGGTATGATACTTTTAAATTCTCAGAGGATTTTTTAATTAAATTTTTCTTCCGATCTTTACAACAATCACGGGAAGTAGACCTAGCAGAAAATATTTTAGGGACGAAGAGATATTCCTTCCAGAGGTAGCTTAGGGCAGGAAAAACTTTGGTTCTAGCCCATCTCTCCCACAACTGCATATTCATTGCTCTTCATTATGCAAAGCTGACTTGAGGTTTACAACTTACCCAATAAATCCTGAATCATATTCCAACTCAGCATAATTGAATATTGTCCATTCTCCATCATTTTGAGTCTAGTCATTTTGGGTCTAGTCTTCAAATAAATGCTGACTCAAATGCATATTCATTTAGTCTGAACGTACCATCCTGAGAGTCATGAGTGAGAGGAGGTGGCCAAGGAGTGCACAAGCGTGGGTTCCCACAAGGGGAAGCTTCTTGCTCAAGTAGCGGAGCCAATCAAATGCAATTGACCGGTGTCTCCAATCGCAGGGTGCCTGAATTCTGCTTAGATTGTTTAACCTTCTTTGATTTATGCACGTCTGGAGGGCTTATTTCATGTCTTCTATACTCAGATGAACAAAAGTACCAGTGAATGGATTGTTACATATCCCACTGTGGTACGTCAGATCCTGCAGTGCCAGAAAGGGGTTGTGGGTGGCATTCAGAGAATGATTATATACATAAGTAGTTAAAGCAAACAAGGCAAAAAAGCAAAGAAAAACTTGCTTAGGTTTAAGGCATGACTTGTAACTCTGTCCCCTGGGGCGTCTGCATTTCAGTGGGATATGAAGTGAAATGGTCCATTATCAGCATTTCACTTGGATGGTTCAAGACTTTCTAAAAGTATCTAGAGGTTTGCAAGCCACTGAATAAATCTTGATAATAAACACACACCGTGTCCTACATAGTCATGATATATGAAACATGTTAGTAAATTGACAGTAAATCTTTCTGTGGTTCAGTCTCTGTTATGCTGGGGAACAGCCCCACTGGCATGTGGTAGCCTGTGTCTGTCTTCCAGAGAGAGCAGATTGGCTGCTTTTGTGTCTCACAACGGTTGGGAATTGTTAAATAAGCAATAAACTTGAGTGTATTTATTCCTACCCATTTTATAGTTCAAACTTGCAAACACTTTACCAAAAAAATGATAAACAAGTTCACACAGAGCTCTTTGAATACCACACGTAATAGTTACGACTGAGCTTGTGGAGCTCATTGTAAGCAGGGGCAGGGGCCATAGATCTGTTACTACAGATGCAGTTTTCAAGTCAACAGAGTGCTTCAGCTTGGAGGTTAGCCTGTCCTAGAATTTGCGGGAGGAAGTACTGGAATGTTTTGTAGAAACTAGGATACGGAAGTCCACATTCTCCATAATCCCATGGGATTCTTGCTGTGTGCAGACCAAGATGACTGTGGCCCTGTGAGGTGTGGCAGGCATGCACAGTGTGTTTCAGAGGGAGACTATGCCACGTGCCGGTGTTTGAAGGGATTTGCTGGCGACGGACAACTCTGTTCTGGTAAGAGCAAAGGCCGAATAGGCGTGTGTGAAAAACTGTAAACTGGAGACAGTCTTTTTGCTCTGAGCAACATCATTTTTCCAGAAGGATTTTTGTAATATTAGCAGATTTAAACAAGTTGTTTGATGTGAGCCAAAATGGTAACAGTGGATGATATACATAGAAAGCAGGAGACATACAAATGCATTTATACACTGTATTAACATATACTGTGCTTATAGTAAAGGCCTGCAATAAATGCAGTTAATATTAGGAGGAGGAATTTCTAATTATCTTTAGAAACATAACTGAACTCGAGTAAAATTTATGTTCTCACCAATTCCAGTGGGAACAACATTTTTAGTCAAATGAATGTGGATTGTAGTGGGTATGGTAGGGTTCTGTTGTGTACTGACAGCCTCAAAATTGTAAGTGAGTGATTAAAAATATGTCTGATTTTTCAGTATTGGGCTTCGAACCCAGGTCCTTGCATGGAACTGCATTCCCAGTGCCTTAGACTTGTTAAGGTGCCCAGGGAGGGCTTGAACCTGTGGTCCTTTCCCCCTTCACCTCCCAGAGTGCTGGCATTACCCCACCACACCTCGCTGAGAAGCAAGTCCTTATGCCTTGAAACTCACATGTGCCTAGCTCTTCAGACAGCAGGGAATTCTGCAAAATATTAATTCAGAAGCGAACTTCATGGCCAAGAAGCAGAGTTTGCAGTATATCTGCAAGTGGTTCCGGTTGGCAGCTGAAGACACAACCACGCTGTCCTACCCTTCGCCCCCGTGTCTCACTCCCTCGTAATTTCACCCACAGATATAGACGAATGCGCGGCGGGCACGCCCGTTTGCCCGCCCACCTCCTCCAGGTGCGTCAACACCGAAGGCGGCTACGCGTGCCGGTGCTCTGCAGGCTTCCAGGGAGACGGGGTGCGCTGTGTCGGTGAGCGAGTGGGCGCTGGGGCGCAGGGGCGCAGGGGCACCGGCGAGCCTCGGAGAAGCCCCAGACATTGCGGGTGCGGCGGGCCGAGAGCAGACAGGTGTCCCTGGGGTGACGTGCATGTCGGGACGGAGAGAGGAGCTGGGCAGCTTGTTCAGATCGTCGTGTTTCAGTCCTTGGCAAATCGCCCCACGAGTGCCCTCGTGATAGAGCTGCGCTCCTGGGCTCGGCAAGCCCCGCCGAGGTTGCTCGCCTCGGGCTTTTCGCTTCCTCCAGTGGGGTTTGAGTGACACCAGGGCCTCATCGGCGCTCCATGCCTGAGCCATCCTAGGGGCTTGGGGGGCGGGGGTGCTGGACCGCAGTTTCTTTGTCATTTACTGGGGCGGCCAGAGCCCATGTGGTTGGTAGGAAGTCGCTGAGAAGGAGGTCTGGTTCTGTGAAAGGGCTCATGGGTGTTTCCTGACAGGCCCAATGGGAGCCTGGGCAGGGCGGTGAAAACTTCTGTCCTGCCGGCCATCCTCTGCCAAGGTCTGGGTGAGGCCTCCTGGGGGGGAGCTCACCTAGCCGATGGCTCTGTCTTTGCAGGTGTCAGTAGCTTGGCGTCACCTCACAAGCAGAGCCCTGCCCCAAGCCACTGCCTGGTGCTGCGGGTCTCGGGAGCTTTGCAGGGCTTTCCAGCTTCTGTCTCAGTGTTTTCTTCTTCTGAAAACTTAATGGTCTCTCTGATATGAGAGTCCCAGATCACAACTCTTATGGAACTTAAAATGAAAAACAAAGTGAACGGGGGCGGGGGGGGGGGGGGGGGGGGGGGGGGGGGGGGGGGGGGGGGGGAGGGGTGGGTAGGGGGAGGGAAAAGGACAACAGGAGAGGGGGAAAGTCCTTGTCGCCTTGACAAGATACTAGGTGCACAAAATGCTCAACTTCATTGTAAACCTTAAGTTTTTCACTTATACATATCAATAAAATGGGGGAAAATCTCTTCAAAGTGGGGGCAGATGCCCTGATAAGAAAGTCAGCTGCTACTACTTCTCCCTCTGGTGAAAGTTCAAGATGAAATATGGCTCGTAGCTCTCCACCTTTTGGATCTGGCTGGTTCAAACCAGATCTTTATCAGATTAGTTCTGCAGACTCCACAGGCATCTGAAAATGGGCTTTTAAGGCCCATATTGGCTGTCCGTCAGGAAAATGTCACAGCTCTAATTAAGCAGGCTCATAGATAATTTAGTCAAGCAGACTTCACATTTCGTTTTCTTTGAAAAAAACATATCCTTCCTCAAATGTTTAAACTCATTAGACTCTGGATTCTTCCTTCATTACTAACCCACGTCTTTCCAGGCTCGAGCATGCCACAAGGTGCCATGTGCGGTGAGCACCATCCTGTGCCCCGTGGAAGCTGTGGGCTTGTTCCTGTTCCCTATCCCTGTTTGGGTTTCTTTGTCTCTCTCCCTCCACACAGATATATGGATATTTAGATGCAATGCTTCAAGCCACGTCTGGAAAGTGCTGTACAAATTGCTGTTTCTATTAGTGAGAGGAGCTGTGTTTCTTGGCCGAGTGTACATCTTTGGTTTTGCTTGTTGGAAAGGCATTCTTTCTCAATGTGATAGATGTGAGGTTTTAAAAGGAAGTCAGTTTTAAAAGTCAATTTGAACCATCTGAGATAGCGATTGAATATATGAAGAAGTCATTGGTCCCGTTGAGGTAAAAGGCTCAGTACTAGGAACGTGGGGAATGCACAGGTGGGGGGGCCAGTCCTTACTTGCAAGGACAATATGATCTTAGAGGAATATAGTTGTGATCAGTGGCAAAGAAAGCCACACTTCTTGTGAGAAGTGAAAACCCCAATGGGAAGTTGGAATGGGAGAAAAATCTGTTTGAGGTATTGGGTAAAATCTCATGGAGGAAGTGTCCTTTAGGAGGGACCATGTGGAAATGAGTAAATATTAATTCGGCAGAAATGTGCATGGATGGGGAAGCATGCCGGGCACAGGCGGGAAGTCCTAGAGGAGGGTGCAGGCTGGCTTGGTTCTGGTGAAGGATCTCTTTCCAGCTGGCGGTGGCTACCCGCTGTATTCTCATGTGGCCCTTCTTCCGTGGTATGCAGAGAAAGAACACCAGAGTGCTCTAGTGGATTAACACCCCACCCTTTTGACCTGTTCTTAACATTAAGTAGTTCGTTATCGACTCTATATTCAGATACAGTCACGTTGGGAGTTAGGGCTTCAATATATGAGTCGAAGGAGAGGGGCAAAA